>JAWDJV010000576.1:0-12662 GCA_033119285.1 Teratosphaeriaceae sp. CCFEE 6253
TCGCAGTGCTCGATGTCGTGGTGGAAGCGGTTCGCGCCGTACCACATCTTGAGGGTCTCCTGCCGGATCCCGCGGCAGACGCGGAGCAGGGGAGGGGTTCGGAGGGTCTTGGTGACGGGGTATCTCTGGTCGTGCGGCAGGACGCGCTTGTAGACGATGTTGCGGAGTTCCGGGGGCAGTCTGAAGAGCAGGCCGCCGATCGTGCGGGTCTTGTCTCTGGTGGCCTTGATGCAGTACTTTCAGCACACAGCTAAGTCGGGTGGTGCGTGGCCGTCTTTCTTGCCGCGCCTTACCTTCTCGGCTACTCCAGCGTGCGCATATCCGTTCCTTGTCCGTTTCGGCATTTCGTCGCAGCAGAGGTCGAGTCTCCTGTGCAAGTGGAGGAGAGAGCTGCGGCGATCAGTGGCAAGAAAGGTGGAAAGGTCAGCGAGAGCAGTATTTTGTAGGTGTCAAGCAACGAAGTCGGATGAGTGATGGGACTCCAAGCCTAGCTTATCTCGCGCGAGTGAGCCGTTGACGATCTCACTCCACATAGGTGAGGCACAGTGCTGAGCATGTGATCGTGCGGAACGACCTGGTACTGAGCTTGCCAGGACACCCGGTCTGCCCACGAAATCGTCCTCCATGGTGCATCTGGCCGGAGACGTCGACTGCGCAACCGCGCACCGGCAATGCCCCATCTCTCAACATCCCACGGCCCTTCCCGCATCCGCCATCCCCTCACCCCTCCGCCTCAATCTCATAGCTGTTACTCTTGTGCTTCGGCACGAACCGGAAATCCTTGTGCGCCGGTCCGAGGAACATCTCGCTGTAACACCCGCACACGTCAGCAGATCTCCCCACCACACGCAGAAAGCCACATACCTGATCTTGATCCAGTCCTTGTAATCCCCACTACTCAGCAGCGTCTCCAGCTCGCTCCTCCCCCGGAACGCCGGCGGCCGATCCCCCATCCGCGGCGGCAAGTGCTCCAGCAACCCCACAGGCACATACCGGCACGCGAACCCCAACCACTCGAGCAAAAACCGCCTCGTCGTCCCGACCCCGATCTCGTCCGAGCCCCAGTACTCCAGCCCATTCTTCACAAACGTCTCCACGTACCCCAGCCGCTCGGTCGCGGATTTATCCAGCGATTGCCCCGCGGCGATCTCCTCGAAGAGCCAGGGCTTGAGCAGCGCGCCGCGGGCCAGCATGCAGGTGTCCACGCCTGCCTCCCGGATATGCGCGTCGTAGTCCGTGTGGGAGAGGACATCGCCGTTGCCGCAGAAGTACGGCAGGCCCTCTCCATTCCTGCCGCTGTTGGCGGAAAGGTCCCGGGCCTCGGGCTCGCGCACTGTATCCGCCACCGCGTCCCCCTCCGCCCGCAGCTTCTTGACCAAGGCGGCGCACTCGGCGATGTAGCCCCAGTCCGCCTCGCGCGTGTACCGCTGCTGCCGACTACGCCCATGCAGCGTAATGGCCGCGACGCCGCACGCCCCCTCCCCCCGAGCCCGCGCCTCGGGCCCGCCCAGCACCAGCCGCTGGACCAATTTCTCCGCCGTGGGGACTTTATCCTTGGTCCCCATGCGGATCTTGACCGTGATGGGTACTTCCCCGGACACGGCGTTCATGCCTCGGAGCGTCTTCTCCAGCTTCCCGTGCGCGTCGAGGAGCGCGGAGCCGGCGCCGGTGCGGCAGACGAGGTCGATGGGGCACCCGCAGTTCAGGTCGATGGCGCGCAGGCGCGGGCACAGGGCGGTGAGGATCTCGGTCGTCTTGAGCGCGAGCCAGGGCTTGTTGGCCGCGATCTGGGCGCCGAACTTGAGGTCCGTGGCGTGGTCGTAGTCCCTGACGATGTTGGCGGGGGAGTAAGCGGGCGGCGTGGTTTCGGAGGCGTGGGCTTTCAGCAGCGCCCACTCGCCCTTGTCGCCCTGCACGAGCGGCAGGCCCATGGCCATCTCGGACCAGGTGATCTGCGCGCCGAGGGCGACGCAGAGGCGGCGGAAGGGCAGGTTGCCTTGCGTGGTGAGGGGGGCGAGGACGGGGGTCTCCGGGCCGTAGTACAGGCGGCGCTTCTCGGAGGCGCGGAGGGGGGGCTCGATGTAGGCGGCGCGGTGGTCCGGGAGGCTGGCGCTGGCGATGCTGGCGTATTGGGGGGCGATGGGGATGCCTTCATCGTCGACGGGTTGGGCGGGCGCCACGTGGTTGGGGGTGGGGTTGGGGTTGCCGTTGGTGGGGTCTTGGTTGTGCTCGTTCAGCCACTGCGTGTAGGCGTCGCTTTTGGGGGTGGGGATGTGCTTCTTGCGGAGGGAGATCTTGGTCGCGTTGCTGACGACGTTGACCACGCCGAGGCCTTCGTGCTCGCCGTGGGTGTATCCATTCGTCTGCCCGCCCTCGTCCTTCGCCACCAACACGAGTTCTTTTCTCCCATCCGGATGCTCGACCTCCTTACTGTGACTGCTAGCGAACCGACACCGCCACCCCGCAGTGCAGACCCCCTTCACCTCCCACACCGGACACACGCCACCGAACGTGCCCAGATCCTCCCTCTTCCCGTCCTTGAGATACCGTCGAATGTCATGCTCATACTTACACCTCGCCCCATACTGGCATTCCACGGCCGCAAACTCATCGACCGTCGCCCGCGACATACACAGCTGGACCTCATCCCGCGAGCTGCCGAACTGCCTCGCATGGTTCTGCCCGCTCTTGCCCTTCCCATTCTTCCCGCCTCGGCCGGCAGTGGCCGTCGCCTGCTGCTCGCCATTCTTCCCGGAAGATTCCGCAGCATCGTCGTCGAAGGTGCGGTCCGCAGTCCGCGAGACGTCGACGAGGTATATCTGCTTGATTGGCGCCACGCCTTTCCTTCTACCGGACTGCTCGACGGCGGGCTCTGCTGCTGTCAAGACTGGGTCCGGGTCAAGCTTGCGTCGCTTAGCCGGCGAGGCCGAGTCGCCGTTGCTGTTCGCGCCGTTGCTGTCGCCATGCCGCTCGACTTTTTCCGCCTTGGTCGTTGCCGAGTCGCCGGGCAGGATCTCGGCTTGTGGGTTCGCTTGTTGGGTGGTGGTGTCGGCAGCTGACGGATGGCGATCGTCGGACGGCTCCAGGGGGTTCGCCATGTCGACCACCGTGGTCCAATGGCACCTCATCTTCGGTCCATCTCGAATTGCCCTGCCAAGATTCACATGTGCCCCACCACCCGCACGAGCCACAGTGACGTTCCCCAAGCCGGTTTCTGCAACGTTCACGTTCCCACCCTCCCTCTTGCGCCTGCTGCTTCTCCTCCATCAGCGTCGCCGAAGCACATCTGGTCAGTCTGCGAGAAGCGTTAGAGCCGCCTCACGCAGCCACACTCTCTAACGACTTGGCAGCTACATCGAGCCAGCAGCGCAGCCCCGAACCCAAGCACCACGAAACGCACCACGTGCTCCGACCAACCCACCCACAGCTAGCAAGCTGGTAATCTAGTCCCGCCAAGATGACGCTCTATTACTCCCTCGTAAGTCCCTGCTCCTCTCTCCAACACCTTCCCCCTCACCCTCATCCACCCACCCAACACCGACCACCGCCACTCCCACGCCCCACCCACCACCGCAACGATGCCCAGTCTCATCTTCGCTCCGGTCCACCTCACACCCCTCCACGAGACACCACGCAATGGCAGCTAACGAGATGATGGCCAGGTCTTCGTGCTCCTGGTGTTCGAGATGGTGCTCTTCATGTCCCTCATCATCCCCATGCCCTTCACCATGAAGCGCAAGCTCTTCACCTTCATCTCCAACAGTCCACTGGTCGCGAAACTCCAGTATGGCATGAAGGTACACCCTCCACCGGTTGATGCACCAGGCCTCGGTCCGCAGCTCGCTAACAGCAGTGACAGATCACCTTCATCTTCATCCTCATCCTCTTCATCGACTCGGTGAACCGCGTTTACCGCGTGCAGGTCGAGCTGGGCCTGGCCAAGCACCAGGGCGGCATTGCCGCGTAAGCCCATCCCCCCCCCCACTCAACCCCACTCACAGCCCACTGATGCCTGCAGCAGAGCCGCGGCCGGCAGCGAGCGCATGGAGGTCCAGGCCCGCAAGTTCTACTCCCAGCGCAACATGTACCTCTGCGGCTTCACCCTCTTCCTCTCCCTCATCCTCAACCGCACCTACACCATGATCCTCGACGTCCTGCGCCTGGAGGAGGAGGTGGCGCGCATGCGCGGCGACAAGGCCGAGGGCAACAAGGACCAGACGAAGCTGGACAACGCCGGCGGGATCGGGGAGGTGGGGCGGCTGAAGGAGGAGCTGCGCAAGCGGGACCAGGATATCGAGGTGCTCAAGAGCCAGAGCAGTGGGTTGAGCGACGAGTATCAGAGGCTGGGGGATAACTTCCACGTCAGCGACGGGACGCCGAAGAAGGACCGGTAGAGGTCTCCGGGTGCGGTGACCGATGGGGGAGGTGAAAGGTTGGAGGGCGATGCGGAGTCAGACGGAAGGTTGTGCCCTTGGGAAAGGGGTGGGCGGGCACTGTGAAGTACGTCGAGAGCGAGCCCGAGGCGGCGTGGCGAGTACACTGCCGACGAAGATGGATGAGCGGTACACGAGTGAGGCAGCAGAGATACGACGTCGGCAGCTACGATGAGTGGGGGAGCCAGCGATATGGGTTGTACACTTGACCTCCAGGCACAAGAAATAACATTGATGGGATGGCAAGGCGGGCTGCAGCGTCTCTCCTGCGCATTTGCCGTCGGAGTGACTCGGCAGCGATTGATGGCTTGTAGGACACGGATACTGACGGCATTCCCAGGAAACGCATGGGCACTCCTTCACATTCACATGGAAGACTCTACACCGTCCGACTCATTGACAGGCCACTTTCACATTGACAGTAGCTCGCACAGACCCGACGCCTTTACCACCCTGACGACTCGCAGCAAGCAGGCACGCGCAAAGCTCCCGTGAGAGACCTTCCGGCCAAGGACATGAATTCGTTGGCCCTGTCAGTATAGCGCGCGTACGGCCCAGAACATCTAAGGGCATCACAGGCTCGACCGCGGCTCCACCCCAAGGGGCCTTCCCACGTCTTCCGCATCCCCACCAGATTCGGAACTCCCCGATCCACGAATACCGCAGAGGGAATCGCGCTCCAGCGTCCTGGCCAGGCCCTACGCACGCCGCGACATCTCTCAGCGCACGCACCGTCCCTCACTCGAGCACGACAGTCCCCCGCCCGTCGGCGGCGCGACTGGACCAAGACTCCAGGATGCGCAAGGATCCGCCCGCACCTCTGGGCGACGGAGGGCACGGCGTCGTGGCGTGTGGCCCGCGCGCCGCCGCCGCGGAAGCAGAGCACAGAGGCCGCGGATGTGGGTGGGGTGGCGGCGCGGGCGCACGTGCCGATGGGGTTCGGCGGAAGTGGGTGGGGTGGCGCCGCGGCACTGCGGGTTCTCCGAGGGGGCGCGCGACGGAGGGTTACTGGGTGGGAGGGAAGGGGTAGGGGGCCGCGTGGTGCATGGGGGTGGGGTGAGGCTTTGTCAGGTTCAGGACGGCATGGTTGGGGCCGAGGCAGGTCAGGCAGGCCTGGTACAGCCGGACGGGGGGGACTTGACGAGGCTGGCGGTGCCTGCGTTGCGGCCAAGGGCGGTCGCGATGCCGATGACCTCGGAGACCTGGTGCGGATGGTCGGCAGGGACATCCAGCCCTGTGGGCATGTGATGTATGCATGTACTTCGTGGCTCCATCTCATCGGACGTGCCTACGCTCCTCGGTCCGCCGTGCTTCGCGAGCAGCCCGGCTTGGTAACTGTAGCGGCGCAGCAAGCCCGCCTGCCACCATGCCGCCCCGTGCCGTCGAGAGGCGGTTCCAAATCACAATCCCGGGAACGCTCGCCCTCATCATGCCAGGGGGACCATCATCCGTCACATCGCGGTTGACGGCGCTGCCACTCACAACGCTGTCACAGGTGTGTCTCGCGGAGACGGTGCTGAGCACCGGGGGGGTGATGACGGGACGAGTGCGTGGTGCACCGCTGGTTATTACCATTACAACATCTAAATGGGAGAAGTGGGTGTGCTTGTGGACCACGGGTGGTCCCTTTCTGATGCGCGGAGCGTTTGCAGGGCGACGGGGTGGGTTCGGTGTCTCAGGGTCTGGTATCCACGGTATACGGGCCAAAGGAAGGTTAGAGGGACGTGGGGCGCGCCTGGTTGTCGGGTTGGGTTGGTCAGTGCTGTACATGGAGGTGGCAGCTGCTTTCGATGGGTGGTATAGGCTTTGGGCGGAAGTGTTCGGCGTGGCGTCCAGCGCGCGCCTTGGCATTTGTCACAGAGGAAGGTCTCTGGGACGTGACATCCTGGGTCGCAGCAGCAGGCCAAGGTGTCTCGCATCAACGACGGATCGGTGGGGTGGTTAACTGTGATCATGCGGACCAAGTGCCTCGCCTGTCCTTGCCCCGAAACTCTGTGATGGCAGCCGCAGTGCCGCCGAGCAGGTGGCGGTCCGTACAGGGCGACGGGGTGCCCCAGCGGTTACATGGCTACACCTTCTTGCGAGCCCTCAGAGGCGAGGTGCCGTAGGTTCACGCTTCCGCTCTGTCCCCGCCACATTTCCGCCGGCTACACCGGCGATACTGGGGCACATCCGGTACGTACCCGGCCGACGACATCGCCAGGTGCTCGGGGCAGCGTTGCCCTGCACCAGCATACATGTAGCTCTACACCCCACAGCCGCCGGCGTGCTTGGTGGTGATGGGGCGGGCAATGCCGCGCTGTGGGATGCCTGCACGATGCGCATCCATGATACGCTCCCTCATCAGCGGTGGGTGAGCAGGGGGACGTCATAACATCGGTAAGACGACCTCCATGCAGCCTGATGAGGGCGCGCCGGGGAGTCATCATCATCCGCGTGGCTTTTGCCGCTGTATAGTAGTGCGGCCTGGGCCAGTCATCTGTGCTCTGTCGAGGGGGTCCTGTACCGTACCTCCCTCCCTACACGACGGCCTGGGAGATCGCCCTCCACCGTCGCGTGTCGAGCTTGGATCACCTCTTGCCTCCAACCTGGCGGGAGTCGAATGTCGCGTGTGAGTGGTCCGTCCGCCGCCCCACATATTCCACGCTGCTTCGAGAAGGTTGCGGTGGCGGCGGCCGGCACTTGTCATTGGCAGGAGTCATACCCGGGGACGCTGCACTGGCCGGGTAGCTAGGCGACGACTCCGGTCCGGCTCAGGACGTGGTGAGCCCGCGACGGGGGGAGCTGCGAGATGGGCGAGCCGATGGAGAGGAGGGCGCGGCGGGCGCGTACATGCTCGGCACACGGTGCAAACGGGCAGCCCACGGCGATCTCGTCGGGCTCGTGGCCGCGCGGGCTAGTGTCAACCAGGATGTGCCTGCGGTGGAAGATGCGTGAGGCATGTCAGTCCCACGCCCATGCAGCATAAGGTATCCCTCGACCGCTCCTCCCTCGACCGCTGCTGTGCGATATTGGAGATTACCGACCGCATCTTCTCCACTGCCCCTCGAGTCTCTGTCCTTCGCCCGGTGCAGAGTCCAGTCCATGAAACAGCCGCATCGCATAGAATTGCTCGCCGAGGTACTAGCGCACGTCGTCCCAAGAGCGAGCCTGGACCGCGTTGAAGACCCGCTCCGTTAGCACTCGCGAACCTGTCCACTTAACTTACCAACCACCACATCGCGACAGTGGCGACCTCCCAGTCTCCCCCTGGCCTCGACTTCGCCCGCACACGCGAAGGGAGTCTCGAGTCGCAGAACATCGGCACGCCCGCCTCCTTCGCCGCCGCCCATCACAGCTTCGCCGCACGCAAGCTCCACGACGGCGATCTCGCATGCGCACGGCGCGGGCACGCGACCGACGAGTTGACCAGCGACGACATCCTCTTCCCCGACGACGAGCAGCTGTCGTCGGCGCCCCTGTTCCCGACCGCACCGCCGTTCTATCATCCGACGCAGCCGATGGCCGCCGGTTCCGCCTCACCGATCAACATCCGACCGCGCTCGGACTCGCCGCGCAGTCAGCAATCGAATTCCGCTGTACGGTCGCAGCAGCCCAGGATCGACGTCAGCCACACTGAAGGTATGGACGCGGAACGAGGTGAGCGTCAGTATCGGCCCAGGCAAGAGTCGGTGGGCATGCTGGGCACGACGCCGTACGGCGCACGCTCAATACCGGGCAAGGATGGGTACAGAAGCGACGGCAATGCGCTATCGGGAAGCCTTATGAATGGCATGAGCTGGGGTGGCATTTCCGTAGGGAGCTACATCCGAGACGAGTGGGTCGCTCAATTGATGCCGGGAGACTTTGCCACGATACTGATCTCCAACAGCATACTGATGGCGGGCACGTCCCCATACAACTTCCAGTCGCCATCCTTTCATTCGTCATCGTACCTGCCGAAGATGGAGGCGAACTACATGAAGGACTACGTCTGCTGCGACATCCGACTCGATTCCATGCATGAGCTTTTGCAGCACTACGAGGAGGCGCACGCGTCGCAACCGACTCAGACCATGGGCAAGACGCCACGAGAGCAGCAGTATCCGAGCAGTCGCGCGGCCAACGCCACCAGCACCGCCCAAGCCGTTCAACAGCAGACGCAGGTCCAGCCGCCCAACCTACAACATCAGCAGAGCCGAATGCAGCAGTTTCGCGCCCCACAGACTTCGCCTCTGTTCAGCGGGCAGACGGGCGAGCACCTGGACTTCGAGAAACTGGACGGCATGGACATGGACACGGATGGCCATGGTTCGCGGATGCAGTCGCCGCAATTCCAGCCCCAGCCGCAGTTTGGCCGGCAGCAGCCCAGAGGGCCATCCGTCAACGTCGACATCGCCAACGCATTTCAAGGCCAAGGTCTGCAGACACCGACCACGCCTCGTCCCGGCCAACAGGGCGTGGGAGCAAGTCACAACCCCACTGTGTCGTCCGTTAACACACCCACACTCAGCACCCGTACCACATCGCATCAGACCTCCACCCCAGACTCGTCGATGCCAGGCACGCCCGCCGAGCCGTCGGACGTGGACTACAGCCAGTTTGGCAACCTCACCATGAACAACCTCGACTACGGCCAGCTGATGCAGCAGAATCCGAACTTCGACATCAACGGTCTGAGTGCTGGCAACTACAACCTGTACAATGGTGGGTCGGGCACGATTGACGATCCCGCAAAACGTTTGCTAAGCAGACAAGGCTACGGCAACAACAAGGGCGCTCCCAACACGGCCCTGGTGAACAGCAGCGTCAGCATGATCTCCTCGGGCATCCGCGAAAGCTCGCTCCTCAACGGCCTGTCGGGCGCCGGCGGGTTCGTGGGCGAGGAGATCAAGCCCTTCAAGTGCCCGGTGATCGGCTGCGAGAAGGCGTACAAGAACCAGAACGGGCTCAAGTACCACAAGCAGCACGGCCACCAGAACCAGCAGCTGAAGGAGAACCCAGACGGCACCTTCTCCATCGTGGACCCCACCACCAGCATCCCCTACCCGGGCACCATCGGGATGGAGAAGGAGAAGCCGTACCGGTGCGAGGTGTGCGGCAAGCGCTACAAGAACCTCAACGGCCTCAAGTACCACCGCCAGCACAGCCCGCCCTGCAACCCGGAGCTCAAGCTCCACGCCGCCAATCTGCCAGGCCTGGCGAGCAACGCGCAGGGCCTGAGCGCCAACGTGGCCGGCGGCGGCGGCGCCGGCGGCGGCCTCGTGGGCATCACCGACGGCATGGGGGGCGGCTACTAGCTGCCTTCCCGCGGGTGCTTAGCCCCAAGCCCCCCCGCATCCTGGGGTTCGAACGTTGCGCGCGGTCCCAATGCGGCCTTACCCGCGCGCGGCGCGCGCGCCCTCACGTCACACGCGCTCACGCACCTCCCTCCGGCCTCGAACTCGCTAACCGGGGAAAGTCTAAATACGCGATCGACCCTCTCGCCAGAACCTCAACACGGCTGCTGGCCGTCCTCGTCGCTAATAATCACCGCAACTTGCTTATCGTTCCCATCACCCTCATCATCATCATCATACACAAAAGGAAGGAGGCGCATCGCTTGGCTCTCGGGGGGGGGGGGGACTTGCTGCTTGGTCGTTTCCCACGCCCACCGGGGAGATCGTTTGATTTTAATTTTAGCGAGGTGCTCGGGAGTTCCGGGGATGATTCTTCTTCTACTGCTCGGGCAGGGGGGGGGGGCGCGGCGCGGCGCTATAACTCTGTATGCGGGCATTGGCGCGGGGCCGCACACAAAGTAGAGGATCCCTTGGCTTTCGGGGGTTTGTGTTCGCCTTTGCGCTTGTTGTTGTTGTTGTTGTTGTTGCTCACGATACCCCGCTACAGTAGACTGGCCGCTTAGATGGGGGAGGGGCTGGCTGACCGGCTACCTGGCTCATGGAAGGGGGGGGCATGAGCACTGCGGGGGCTGTGGTAGCTGGTTGGGCCCCCCTTCGCGGGGAGGGCTCCGTTTTGATAGAGGTGCGGGTAGTATGAGGTACGCGCGGCATTGTTCGGCTGATAGATGTTTGATCCAAAGTAGTTTGTCGCTTGATGGCTGTACGTCTGGGGTGCAGCTGTGCGCCTGGGCTGTCTTTCTGCCGGAGAGTCTACGGCTATCTCCTCCACTGTCTCGACGCCGATCCGGATGGTGAGGCACTCTATCGCCCCCGTTGGGACGGGTTCCTGACGGTGCCTGTGGGACGTAGACGGCTACGCCGTTGCGGAGCTCCTCCATGATGGCAACGTCCATCTTCATCAAACATCGAGTTATTCCCGCCAGCCCTTCATTATCAACCGGGCTCCACCACCCCGCTTCCCTGTGGTCACCCTGTCTGTCTATCATCACAGCAGCCATGGATGGCAGCCCCGGGACGCACTGGCTCAACCGACCCGAACCCTAGGCACATGATGAACACCCTGACACAACCCCACTCCCACCGACCACGCCAAACCATCGTCTGCGGCGTGGCCCCTTTGCTACGGCGCCAGACTGTGCGGCCCCCACTGCCCCTCCGTCGTCGGTGCCCTGGTCTGGTCGGACGATCCGCTCCGCATCGCCAACTCCAGCCCGAAGGCGAAGCTTGTTTGGCCAAAACGCCGGGCTCGACCAGCTGCGTCACAGACCGAAGGACTCGCGCGCATCCGCGCAAGCCACGACGAGGCCCTTGTCGCGAGGGGGCTGGCAGTGCGCGGGCCCGTGGACCAGGAGGGCCCGGGGAGGTCCTGAGGGCTCTGGAAAAGCGGGGACTCGGGTATGAGGAGAGCTGTGGCGAGTATCTACCCTTGTGCAATGGAGTTCCATGAAGCCTACAAGGCCGGCTGGCCGTACCACGCCGACGGCTGTTGCTAGGACCCTGCCGCCTTTTATCCGGCGGGATATTGAGGGTGCTACGGAGCACTCCGTCGCTGGCCTCAGCAGTAAGGTCGATCGAGCCCTGGAAGCCGCTGGAGCCAGCACCGACCGTCACAGGAAGGGCGGGCCTCTGAGCCCCCTACACGGACGTCCCCTTGCGGTCACAGACGGAGAAGATGTCACCGGCTGTCCCAGATACGCCGGCTCCAGACTGGAACCTCGAGCACAGCGCACGACGCGATGAGCCTCTTGCATCCAGGCCTGGCGGGATGCCGGAGCCGTTGCTGGGAGGTCGGACGAACGTGCACGAGTGCGGCTTCGACACCGCGAAGGGACCCCCGGCACGCACCTTGAGCCCCGCACACCGACACGCAATACTGCGACGGCAGCTCGAGCGGGGAGCGCGGACGCCGTCACGGCGGGGGCCTGGGCCCTGTAGCCATGGGCGGAGGAGGACGGAGGCAGCACCCTCGCGCCGTCCGCTTCTCGCACGCTGCATGGCCTCGAGTCCTCCCACGGCAGAGTCCATGGCAGAGTCCGTCTCCGGCCATCCCTCCAACTCAGCGACGAGGAGGCGTCGCGGGGACCCACGGCAGCACATCCACCAGACGCGAAGAGATCTCCTCCTCCTCCCCGCGCGGTGGCCCAGCCGGACCACTCGCGGCCCTGCCTCCGCCTGTCTCGCTTGCCCGGCGCAGGCATCCTCCCCGCCCGTCTCTTTCCCCAGGCCCGGTTCCACCGCGCAGATTGCTCCCCGATCACAGCACGCCGTCCACGCCGCCAGCGCCCGACCTGGACCTGGACCCCCCGAGCTCGGCTACGAGACGGTGGAGAGCGCCCGTCGCCTTGCGCCCATGGCTGGCTGGCTGGCTGGCGTGCCTGAGCTGGTGCCCTGCGGGTTCCGGGTACCGATGGCGGGTGTAGAGCCTGAGCAGGGGCAGGGGGTGAGGCTGCTGGTTTGGGTGGCAGGGTTGGGGTGCGTGGTGCAGTATGGCCGGACTGATGGCGTCTGGGTAGGATTGCGAAAGGGTACGTGCGTGATGTTCAGGAGAGCGGAAGGGTGAAGCAAAGCCCGGGTACGGCGCTGACCTTCTGGCTGCGGCTGCTGCGGAACGTATACTCGGCGATGCCAGTGGGCGTGCTGCTCGCGAGATAGATAGCCAGACAACGCCCAGCCCCTTGCTAAATGCTACGCCCCCCATCCTCAAAGCGCTGCAGCAAAACACCGAAAGTCCTTCCTCCAGCCATGCCGGTCCGCACGCCGGAGCTCGAGAGCCCCCCCCCGGCGCTGCCACGTATCCCATGACTCCTCGCTGTCTCGAAAGCGCCCGATTCCCAAAAGACGCGACCCGGAC
>JAWDJV010000577.1:0-12594 GCA_033119285.1 Teratosphaeriaceae sp. CCFEE 6253
GCGGTAGGTCTAGCTGCAGGACATCCGGCGAGATAGCAGGTCACGCGCCTGCTCCAGCCGCCTCTAGCTGCGGGCGTAGTCTCAACAAGCTCGTCTTGGCGGAGAGTGCTGCCTGGCGGAGATGGACCGGCCCGGAGTGATCGTGTTGTTGTCGAGGGATAGGCGTAGGAGAGCGAGGAGGGCGTGACAGGCTGCGAAATCGGCATTTTTTGGAGAGATCGTCAGCGTGCAGGCACGTTGCCCTGCCTCGCTTGCCCGCAGCTCAGCCGCGCACGTGCGGCGGGGAGGGGCAGATGTGGGGGCGGCTTCCTCCCGTCCTATCTCGTGGCGATCCTCCGACACTCCGTCCATGGGCAAAGGACGACGATTGAGTCGCCACAGTCACGGGATCGCGTGTGTGGCGCGGGGCGATAAGAGTCTCCCGCCACTTGCACCCGGCAGTAGAGGAAGCCGGAGCATGGAGATGTACAGCTGTGATGCCGGGCCGTTGACTGGGACAGACAAGCTTTGCGGCTGATGCACACGGGTTGGGCCGACGGGAGCTGCAGCACTCGCCCGCCGCTATTCCGGATCAGAATGTGGATGCCTCTGGACAGCTTCCACATCGTCAATTTGTCTTCGAGAAAGCCGCTCATCACATGCCGACGGACTTTCACCAACCCACCTACTCACACACTCCGTCCATCGCAGCTCCCGCCTTCGCGCCGCCTCGACAGCCATCACCGCTCCACCCCCACCCCTTCCCAGCCGATGCGACAACGATAACCTCCACCACCCCACGATGGGTTTCCACGCCCTCCTCCACCCCGCCCTCCACTTCGCCGTCCGCCAGGCCACCGACTCCGATGACGACCCGGACGCCGCCGAGCCGGGCCAGAAGGAGATCTACTCTTCGGCGGCCCTGCTCATCCTCATCCTCCTGCTCATCGTCGCCGTGAGTCTAGACCTTCCATACCTCCCGCAATACCTTCAACAAGAGACGGAACCTGCCACAGCTGTTGGAGCGCATCGGTGCTGATGTATACATGCCGTCCAGTTCTTCACCAGCTACGTCCTGCACACCAAGAAGATCCAAGCCGTCCACGAAACCGTCATCTCCATCTTCGCCGGCATGGTCGTGGGCCTCATCCTGCGCCTGACGGCCGTGACCAGCGTCCTCGACGCCGTCTCCTTCAACTACCAGTTCTTCTTCAACCTCCTCCTGCCCCCCATCATCCTCGCCAGCGGCTACGAGCTGCACCAGGGCAACTTCTTCCGCAACCTGCTGCCCATCCTCACCTTCGCCTTCGCGGGGACGCTGATCTCCGCCTTCGTGCTGGCGTGCATCCAGTGGCTGTGGACCCGCCTCCCGCTCGAGGGGCTCCAGGACCTGACGTTCGTGGACGCCATGTCCGTCGGCGCGACGCTCTCGGCGACGGATCCCATCACCATCCTCGCCATCTTCAACACGTACAAAGTCGACCCGAAACTCTACACGCTCATCTTCGGCGAGTCCATCCTCAACGACGCGATCGCGATCGTGCTCTTCGAGACGGCGCAGAAGTACCGCGCGGGCGCCGAGGGCGGGAAGTTGACGGGCCTGGCGATCTTGGAGAGCATCGGCGTCTTCCTGCTGGTCTTCTTCGGCAGCCTGGTGATTGGGCTGGTGGTTGGCTTGGGCACGAGCCTGCTGCTCAAGATGACGCATGTGCGCCGCGAGCCGAAGACCGAGTCCTGCCTCATCATCCTCATCGCGTACGCGAGTTACTTCTTTGCGAACGCGATACACATGAGCGGTGCGTACTATCCGTCCTCCGAGCCATCTGGCCACGGAAGGAGATCCCCTTCGGGACGTGCTTTTGCTAATTGCAGTGGGTGGCTGGTGTGTAGGCATCGTCTCGCTCCTGTTCTGCGGCATCTGCCTGAAGCACTACGCCTACCACAACATGTCGCGCCGCACGCAGCTCACCACCAAGTTCACCTTTGCCCTCATCGCGCAGCTGAGCGAGAACTTCATCTTCATCTACCTCGGCCTGTCGCTCTTCACTGAGGTGAGACCCCCTTTCCTTCACACCCCCGCCTTGTACTCGCCCAATCCCAACATCTGCTGACTACGATTCCCTGCAGCCCGGCCTGGAATACAAACCCCTCTTCATCCTCGTCACCGTCCTCGGCATCTGCCTGGCGCGCTGGTGCGCCGTCTTCCCCCTCTCCGCCCTCATCAACAGCATCATCCGCTACCGCGCCCGCCGCCGCGCCCGCCTCTCCCCTCTCCCGCCCTCGCACCCATCGCACCCGTCCAACCTCCCTTCGGAGGAGATCCCCTGGAACTGGAAAGTCCTGATCTTCTGGGCCGGGCTCCGCGGCGCGGTCGGCGTCGCGCTCGCGGCCGGGTTGGCGGGGCCGAACGCGTTTGCGCTGCGCGCGACGGTGCTGGTGGTCGTCGTGCTGACGGTGATCATCTTCGGCGGCACGACGGCGCGCATGCTGGAGATCTTGGAGATCCGCACCGGGGTCGTGGAGGAGACGGGGGGCAGCGACGACGAATTTGATATTGAACCTATTCGCAGTGGGGGCGGGGGCGGCGGGGGGGGGATTTACAGGACGAGGAACGGGAAGGCGGTCGGGCATACGCCCAAGCATGGCAGTGGGATGAATGGGAACAGTGGCGGCGGGATCGGGCTGGATCGCGTGGGCCAGGGTCGGGAGCGGGGCGGGAGCACGTACAGCTCCGGCCACGCGGGCGGGTCCCCGGACACGATGGCGCCGGAGTTCGGGCGGCGGAACTCGAGCCGGCAGCGCAACGACGCGGTGTCCGCGGCCGAGCAAGGGCTCCTGGACCCGGAGTCCTTCAGTGGCGCGACGAGCGACTACGATGACGATGAGGACGAGGAGGGCGCGGATCTGGACCTCCCGCCCGCGGCCCGGCGGTCGCCGTCTCGACGCACCGAGGCGGGGGAGCACGGCGCGTATCCTGTAGCGGGGAGTCGGCGGGAGGGTGAGGGAGGCGGCACGGGGACGCCGCAGCCGGCGCCGCTGACGACGCGCGCGGCGCTGAGCCAGATCCTGAATGCGTCGACCGAGGACGCGGGGAATCTGTTTAGTAAGCTGGACGAGGAGTTCTTGAAGCCGCATCTGCTGCTGGATCCTGGAGGGGGTGGAGGGGGTGGGAGTTCGCGATGAGTGAGTGGCGCTTGGGTACTGTTTTATAGATAGCGGACTGCGTTTGGGTGGACGGGGGCCGAGGGAATGGGGTGAACAGGCGTTGTGACGGGTGCTGCGTGGACGATGCGGGCCGGGCTGACACTGGATGGATATCAACGTCAAGGCACCTATGTGTACGGGGCGGGATGGAGGGCGCGCGGATGCATCTGGCTTGACCCCCCCCACGGCTGGCTGCTCCGTGGCGTGGAGACCGGCGCGAAGGATCCTCCCGCTTGGAGCCGAGGCATCTGGGCGCTTCTTCGACAGAGCGCTGCCGAGCGTGGAGCGGTTTGCTCCTTCCCGCGCCGCGAGAAGGATGGATGCTTTCAGAGACTCGCTGGTGGCCTACCTTATTCTGCCCCGTCGCTCACCCTCCGTCGGATCCACCGACGCTGCCATCGCGACAGACAAGCTGGGTAGAGGGTTGCAAGACTCACGGGCGCATGCTACGCTGCATGTGCGAGGAGCCGGGGGGGCGGGGGGGGGGCTGGCTGATGAATAGCATCGCGTCACGAACGCGCTGCTCGGTGCTGGTGCTGTGGGACTGCTCCAGGGATGACGGGCTCTTTGCCATCAGAATCATGCTCTGGCATTACGGAGCATACGTCACGCCGTCCGCCGCTGCGAGGACATTGCGTTCTCAGAGCGATCCCTTGGATGAGCAGATGACTTGGGCGGGCCCGGTGTGAGAGCGAATCTACATACGTATATGTGGTCAGCGGTACTGCTGTCGCCATCGTGGTCAGTGCACTCGTATGGCAGGTAGTACGGGTATCGAGACGAGTCACGGCTCGTGGACAAGGCATGCTGCCTGAGTCACCTACAAGTCCGTCGTACTCGCTTGCCGTGATTGGCCTCGGGGCTCTCAGTGCACGTGGACGCACAGCCAAGAACGAGATGGCGAATCGCCGTGCACGCTGAGCCCTCGCCGCATCTCACTCCACGAACTCGCCCGCGCGCATCGGCGGCGTGACCCTCAACCGCGCCAAGTCGCGGATGGTATGGAACATCGCCTCGTACGAGTCCACGCAGCCGTGCCACCCATACTTCCGCGCCTTGCGCATGCTCAGTGACAGCGCCCAGCCACCGATGATCGCCGAGTCCGTCATCCCGAAGACCTGCGCGCGGTCTTTGAAGGGGTCGAAGAGGAGGCCGTGGCGCTGCGACAGCTCGCGCCACGCGTTCTGCACTTCGGGGCGTTCGGACCAGGACAGCAGGCTGAAGGTCGAGCGGGTTGCGCCGCGGGGACCGTAGCTGACGAGCTATTAGAGCCGCGGCTGCGTAGATGGGTCCGTCGTGACTCACCCTCGCGGTGTCTCCTGCCACCTCGACTCAAAGGTGCTGTACCTGCTCTCGTCCAGCTCGGGCGGCGTCCACCGGGCACCATACCACGCCCCGAGGTACGGCCACAGCCGGCCCCACGTGAACGGCAGCCCATCCTGGACATTGAAAGCCTCGTTGCCGGCCTTCGGGTTAAGCACCGCCCACTCCTCCAGATGAGCATTCAGCAGGCCGGTGCTCTGGCAGTACTCGCGATCCCAAGCGACATAGTCCCCCGGGAACGCGATAGGCTCGCCGAGATGCGTCTGCACCGCCGCGTAGACCGACAAGCCCACCATGTGGTTCAGAAGGTTGTCGCGGACCGCGCCGATGATGTACGAGGGGCGCACGACGTTCCACTGGGCTCCCGTGGCGGTGCAGTAGCGGGCCAGTAGGTCCTCCTGCGGGTAGTAGAAGTTGGGCTCCAGGTCCACGCGCGAGTCGCTCTCGAAGGACGGGCTGGTGGCGGGGCCGATGTGGAAGCCGTAGTGCTTGGCGCCGGTCTGGAGGAGGACGCGCTTGGGCTGCAGGTGCGCGAGCTGCAGCGCGTCGAGCAGATTGGCCAGGAGCGTGGCTGGTGTTTTGGGACAGGTCAGCTGCACGCGCTGATGGATACTTTCAAGCGCAGTTCGTACTGTTGACCTTCGCCAGCTCGTCGGCGTTGCTCCACATGCCCAGCACGTCGCCTTTCTGCTTGGGCTGCATGTAGCTGAAGAAGAAGACGTAATCCCTAGTTCCGAATCAGTATCCGCATCGGGCCGAGCTACGCCAGGTGTCGCACAAAGACGGTATCCTCTTCAGGGTCTCCGCCAATGCGGCAGGCTCCGACTGGAAATCGGCCTCGATGTGCTCGACGCGTTCGGCGCCCGGGCCGAGCTCGCTGAAGAAGTAGTCGGGCGGAGGACGACGCGAAGCGCAGTAGACCTTGGCCCATCGCTCGGGGGCGGCAGACAAGACCTTGACCATGGAGTAGCCGCTAATGCCATTCGCGCCGGTGACCAACGCTGTCAACCCACGGTACTCGGGCGCGTCGGGATAGGTGGGCAGACCGTGGAAGATGCCGTCGGAGCGAACGACTTGGGTATTGGGGGACGACATTGCGAAGACGAGGGGGATGACGGCGCAGATGCTATGACAGTGAGGAGGAAGTCGATTGCAGGCAGTAGGGGGATGGCGATTGTCTTCAGGAACATGGTCCCCTGCCCAGGACTCATACTGGAGCTCATGGCGCGGTCTCGCGGCAGGAGTCTATCGCATGTAACTGAGGAGAAGGAGGAGGTCGAGCTCGGGTAGGTCTCCTCGGTTGCCGGCTCGCTCGCCCACGCTAACCCCCGATTGGGAGGTGCGGCTAACGACATGTCCTGACGCGCACATGTACATGTACATTTAATCCACTCGCCTACGATGGGTTTTTGTCGCCAAGCAGTATGGCTTATGGACGCAGTGTACTATGGTCGTATGACTCGTCATTGGAGCCGAATGGTCCATTCAAGATAGCCTATGTTCGACACCTCTTGGCCCCATCGCCACACTGAGTTTGCCTACCCACTCACACATATCAGCTATAATATGCCCTCGCAATAGGAACGTGCCCGTAGCACCACCTATCGATCAAACCGCGATGCTTCCCCCCGGCCTGAGATCAACCCGGGAAATCAACCTCTACTACGACCAAGTGTACTTCGACCTCATCAACACCAACCAAGCCCACCCCTTCCTCTACCCCTGGGCGTCTGTTGGCGCAGCGGTCGTCCTCCTCTACCTCCTGATCGATCATCGCCAGTCGCCCTTGCTAAGGTGGCTACGATATCCTATCTTCGGCTTCCTCGTCGCGTTCCAAGGCTGGTGCATCGCGACCCACCGAGCCAGGAGTCCCGCCGCCGCTCTCGGCGTCGGGTTGATCTCGTCATGGGGGACGCTGTGGGTGGCGGCGATTATGCTGGTGAATGACTGCCAGACGGATTTCAGTCGGATCGAGCGAGCACCTGTCGATGGAGTGCAGGGGAATGGGAGACCTGCAACGAATGGAACGGCGGCGAACGGGTCGCTGCAGAATCAGCCTACTGATTCTGGTCTGCGACAACGCGTGGTCGCAAGCTCGAGGTCAGAGTCCGGCCTGGCGGGTACCTCTGGCGAGCACGACAATCGGCTCTACTGGCAATCCTACCCCATCTCGCCCTTCACAGCGCGACTCGAATGGGTCGCCGACGTCTTCTGCAGCTTCCGCGGCGTAGGCTGGAACTGGCAGATCTCGGGCATCCCGCCGCCGCCCAAGCGGGTGCAGGCGGCGCTGGAGCGCGACGAAGGGCACGGAACCGACCGCGGCGAGAACCGCAATGACCAAGAACCGACCACCAGCCGCACGGGTATCCGGCGCTACGCCGAGCGCACCGCCCTCCTGCGACAAGTCGCCGTGAGCCTGACCCTCGGCTACGCGGCCCTCGACATCATCACCGCGCTCATGCACCGCGACCCCTACTTCTGGGGCTACGTCGACAGCCCCGCGCCAGCCTACCTCCCCGCGCTCCTCCCGCGGTCCCCGGCCCTGACGCGACTCTACCGCCTCCTGCTCAGCCTCGCCGGGATCCACACCGCCCTCTGGACCATCTTCAAAGTGGGCCCGGCCTGCTTCTGCGGCGTGCTCGGCCCGCGCTGGCTGGGCGTCCGCGGCGAGCCGTGGATGAACCCCGCGGACCAGTTCGGGTCGTATGAGATGGTGCTCACCAAGGGTCTGGCCGGGTGGTGGGGCGGGTGGTGGCACCAGACGTTCCGGTTCGCGTTCGAGGCGCCCGGGACGCGCTTGCTGGACGCCATGGGAGTCGACAGGCACTCGGCACTCGGGAAAGCGGTGGGGGTGTTCATCGCGTTCTTCTTGTCCGGGTGCCTGCATGCATCGGGCAGCTATACCCAGCTGGGCGACACGCGGCCGCTGCGGGGCCCGTTCCGGTTCTTCATGCTGCAGGCCGCCGGCATCCTGGCCCAGACCACCGCCACGCAGCTCCTCGTGCGCTGGGGCGTGGTAGAGCGATGTCCCAAGCTCCTCCGCTATGCGACGAATTTTGCGCTGGTGAATATGTGGCTGTACTTCACCGCGCCGCTGCTCATGGACGACTTCGCCAAGGGCGGCGTGTGGCTGTTCGAACCCATCCCGTTCAGTCCCGTGCGCGGGCTCGGTCTCGGCGGGCCCGACGATCAGTTCTTCACCTGGTGGCATGGCTTGGTCTGGTGGCGGCGCGGACGGCACTGGTGGGACACTGGGATCGCGCTCTGAATGGGGCGCAGGATCCCGTATCCTTCTGCTCACGCCTGCCGAAATGGAGCCACCGAGCGCGCGGCCTCCTCCAGCACATCCCGATGCCGCCCCAGATCCGCGCTTTCCGCCGCCCAGTACTCGTACGCGGCCATCACCTGCCCGATCTTGCCCCCCACCACCCCGTGTCCCCCGTGTGCCCCATCCACATCCTGTCCCGCGGGCCCGAGCAGCATCGCCGCGCCCCCGGCAATCCACGCCTCGTGCCCGCTCCGCACGACCGCGAGCAGGATCAGCGCCGCGCACATGGTGCTGCGCATATCGTACCACAGCCCATGGTGCCGGTGGCGCAGCGAGCGCATATCCAGGATCTTGAGGCTGCAGTCCAGCCCGGACCCGACGAGCTGGAACAGCATGCCCGCGTCCTCGGCGCCCAGGCCCTCGGCCGCGCAGGCGCGCGTGAAGGCCTCCCGGTCGGGGATGTCGTCGTCGAGACGGCGCTCGGTCCCCGAAAGCAGGGGTGGGGGGGCCGGAGGGCGACGGTGGATGAACCAGTACAGGAACGGCTGGTACAGCCACGAGCGCACCTCCAGCAACCGGTTCTCCAGCGCCCAGCTCAGCTCGCGCAGGACATGGCTCCCCCCGCCCTCGGGCACAAACACCGAGTCCGGCCGCCGGATCGCATACGCCGTCTCCCACTGCTTCATCGCCGTCGGCAGGTTCGCCGACCACGCGGAGACCTGCGCGTCGAACTCGAGCGCGATGCGCAGCAGCGGCCGGATCCCCGCCGCCCCGCGCCACGCGGCCGGGTCGCGGCGGAAGAAGGTGTTGATGATGCGGTTGCCGATGCGGCGCAGCGCGATCTCGGTGAGGTAGTAGTACCAGCTCTCCTCCTCGTTGCAGAGGCGCGCGACGCGCTGCCGCGGGCTGATGTACGCCGCGTTGCTGGCGAAGGAGGCGGGCACGCTCGGCTCGCGCGTGGGTCGCGCGGCGGCGGCCGGCGTCTCGCAGGCGGCGTCGGCCGGGTGGGCCGTCACGTCTTGGATGACGTCCGCGCGCGCCGGGGAGCGCGGCGACGGGAACATCTGCGGGAAGGGGTAGCTGGCCAGCTCGGACTGCGGCAGGGGCAGCTCGACGCGGAACTCGATCTCGCTCTTGAAGCAGGACCAGTACATGCACTCCTCCAGCCGCTTGATCGTGCGGTCCCCGCTGCCGCTGGGATGGGTCGGGAGGAGGCGGGAGGGCCCGCCGAGCGGGTAGGCGGTGCTCATGTACAGGCGGAAGAGGGTGGAGGCGTGGATGAAGTACTGCCAGGAGAGGAGGGGGCGGAGGGTGTACATCAGGTAGACTGGCAACGATTGTCAGTAGGGGAAGGAGGGGGATGTGGGTGTGCTGGATGGGAGCGGCGAACCTCCGGCGAAGAAGAAGCACTGCGAGCCCAGCAGCGAGTGTTTCAGCCCGCCGAGCCGCCGGCACGCCAGGACAAAGTACGCCTCGGCCTCGCCCAGCTCCTCGGGCGTATTCGCCGCCTCGCGCGCCCACGCGTAGAACCCATTGCTATCAGGCTCGCCGGGACCGGCCCCCATCGCGGTCGCGGCATCAAAGGGCTTCGCGATCCGGCCCAGCGCGGCGGCCAGCAGCACGAGGCAGGACCAGGCGTCCCAGCTCAGCCCGTCGCTGGCGACGATGCGCGCCTGCCGCACCAGCTGGTCGGCGTCCAGGACCGGGTTCTTGGTGTGCACATTCTGCAGGAAACTCTCGATGAGCGCGGGGATCTGCTCCTCGTTGGGCACGAGCAGGCCGGTGCGGGCGGTGAACGTCTCGTCCGTGTTGAGCAGGTCTTGACACGGTCCGCTGTCCTGGCGGCTGAAGTGCACCCCGATGAGCGCCGAAGGGGGGTAGCGCGACTCGAAGATCTCCCACGTGAGCACGGCGTCGGCGGAGGTGCGGTGGGCGGGGATCTGCAGGAACTCGGAGGAGGACTCGGTGGAGTGTGACGGGTCGGCGTGCGTGGGGGCATCGGCTGTGTCGAAGGAGGAGCGGTGGACGCTGCCATGGTTGCTGCCGCCGCCCTGAGCGTCAGAGCGTTGGGTGCGTTCCCGGCGCAGCTCGTCGAGGTCGTCTTGAAGGCGTTCGAGCTTGTGACACAGCAGCTGCGTGGCCGAGTCGAGACTGCGCGGATCGTCAGTCTGGAGTCGGAGCTCCACTCCACGCGAGACGGATGACTTACGTGAGTCGCTCCGGAGGGGGCTCGGTGTAGTGACACGTCGCGTCGGTCGCGTGGCAGTTGCCGCAGGCCGGCCGCACGCAATCACACCTCACCTTGCGCAGCCGGCAGCCTTGGCAGGCGTTCTTGCGCCTGGATGCGCCTCGCCTCGTCGTCGGTGGAGGATCGCCGGTCGAGTCATCATCATCAGCAGATCGTCGGCGTTTGGGCGGTCGGTCGCCAGCGTCCGCATCCCCCGGTGACTGGTTGGTGGGGGGGCGAGACGGCATCGATCAGTGCCGCATGCGCAGATGTAAGGTCGGGTGGGTGATGGGGTGTGCCGGTGACGTCTCTCACTCGGGGAGTTCGGGGGGCCAGCCCATAGTTCTAATGCTTTCCCCCGCATCTCTGTGACATGACCCCAATCTCATCAACGCCTCCGCATGCACCCCGCTTCCCCGCCAACACGCATGCGGTCCGGGGAGACGACCGCAGCTTCGCCGTCTGAAGGGGAGCCAGCCACGTGCCGGCATCCGCTCCATTGGGATCGTCGCCTCGTCGGGTGTGTCACACAGGCACGACGATTCATATATATCGTCGACACCTGCCGTGACGATGTCCCACCCTACCTACCCGTGCGAGGCGCCATCGCGATCGCATCCAACCTGCGCAAGAGATCGTCCAGGATGGTGTTCAAGACGGCCAACAGCATCTCCCAGCGCTATGGCGTGGCCAACCGGCTGGAGAAGCGCGCGCTGCTCATCGCCGTCAACCTCGTCGCCGGCCTGTCCATCTTCTTCTTCGGTAGGGATGTGCGTTTGACACCGCTCGCGAAGGATGTTACTGAATGCGGTGTGCTTGACAGGCTACGATCAAGGCAAGCCGTCACCGTGCCCGCCGGGTCGCTGTAGATACACATAGCTGATGTCCAGCTGAAGGAGTCATGGGCGGAGTGAATACAGCCCGCAACTATGTATGACCGGCCATGAGAGCCCACGGACCGACGAGATGGCTGATGCAATGCCAAGGCCGACCGCATGAAGTTCGGCCACTACGACGAGGCGAGCGGGTTGGTCAAAGTCGATAATCCACTCCTACAAGGCGGCATCGTGAGCATTCCCCCCGCACCGCCCCCCGACGTCCCAGGATCTGACACGAGAGACCAGGTCGCCGTCTACTACCTTCCCGGCACCCTCGTCGGCGCCCTCTGGGGCGGCTCCCTCGGCGACCGCTACGGCCGAATCGCCACGATCGGCATTGCCACTTTGTGGGCCATCGTGGGCGCGACGCTGCAGTGTTCCGCCCAGAACGCGAACTGGATGTTCTGCGGTACGCACCACCCTGCGCTCTCCTTGGTGATGGCGCTCCGCTGACCTCTCCCAGCCAGAGTGTTCAACGGCATCGGCACCGGGATCCTCAACGCCATCACACCCGTCTGGGCCACGGAGACGGCCTCGCACACCTCGCGTGGTGCTTTCGGTGAGATGATACCCGCGGTCGGACTATACATTCATGGGAGGGAGGCTCACGGCAGTAGTCTCCATCGAGTTCACGCTCAACATCTTCGGCGTCGTGGTGGCATACTGGATCGAATAGTGAGACTTCCGCCGTCATCCGACGCAGAAGCAGTGCAGCTGACTCTCCCTCCCTCTCGCAGCGGCACCTCCTTCTACGGCGACGGGACCTCGAGTTTCATCTGGAGGCGCGTCACGCCGCAGCCCCACTGCGCGTGCTCTAGGCTGATCAAGAACCCAGGTTCCCAATCGCTTTCCAGATCGTCCCCCTGATCGGTCCGTCCCCCCCGGCTCCCCCCAACCGTCTTCGCGCAGTCCCCAGTAGTCCCCGACTGACCACATGGACACGCGCAGGCCTCTTCATCGTCGTCTGGTTCATGCCCGAGAGCCCGCGCTGGCTCGTCAAGGTCGGCCGCGACGAGGAGGCGCGCTTCATCCTCGGCCGCCTGCGCGGCGAGGACGACGGGCTGGCGGACGCCGAGTACGAGGACATCCGCGCCATCGTCAAGCTGGAGCAGGACAACTCGCAGGCGACGAGCTACTTCGCCATGTTCTTCGGCATCAAGCAAGGTCTGTGATCCTCCGCTGCTCGCGATGCGCAGGGCCTGGTGGGCGTCTCACGACTGACCCGCTGACCGCTGACCGTTTCCGGCAGGCAAACTCCACACCGCCCGCCGCGTACAGCTGGTCATCTGGCTGCAGATCCTGCAGGAGTGGATCGGCATCGCCGGCATCACCATCTACGGCCCGGAGATCTTCAGCATCGCGGGCATCGCGCCCAAGGACCGGCAGTGGGTCAGCGGGCTGAACAACATCACCTACATGGTACGGTCCCGAGCAGCCCCCCACCCTTTTCTGCTGCGGCAAGGCAAGGCACTAACGGACGACGCGCAGTTGGCGACGCTGATCTGCGTCTTCACCCTCGACCGCATCGGCCGCCGCTGGACGCTCTACTGGGGCGCCGTCGGGCAAGGGATCTGCTGCTTCTGCGCCGGCGGGCTGGCGTACGCGACGCAGAATGCCACGGGGTCGCATAAGGTGCACGTGGGCGGCGCCGCGGTCTTCTTCGTGTATCTGTACACGGCGATCTTCGGGGCGACGTGGTTGACGGTGCCGTGGCT
>JAWDJV010000578.1:0-12593 GCA_033119285.1 Teratosphaeriaceae sp. CCFEE 6253
GGAAGTCGAGAGGAGTAGAAGGGCATAGGAGGCCTTCGGTCTCGCTTCCGAGAGAGGTACGACGGTCCGCGACAGGCCGAGGCGTAGCACATCTGTAGTGCCGGGCGGATTATGTAAATGGTTCCAAAGCCGCACCCTCTATGCTGGAAAGCTTAGACGGACGTACAGTCCAGAATCTAATAATCCCTGAACCTGGGACTCGGACTGCGCGACTGCGAAATCTTGCGTAGACACCCGCTGGCTTTCCAGCTCGGAAAGTGTCTTCCGCTCGCAGTCGCCAGAGATCCCTCTGACGTTCCAGGCATGCGCCCAATGTCAGCTTCGGAGGAGCGACAGCGGTTTGAACCGGCCTGTTGTCGGTGTGTGTGGCAGGTCTTGGAAGGCTGCGACCGTGTGTCTCCCAACGCCGTTGGCATCATCGGGCTTGTGTGGCATCAGCCTATCCTGCGGACTAGCAGCATGCTGCCTTGTGCTCTCTAGTGTGGATGGACTGGCATGGGTTGGTTGGTGTAGTCCCTCTCGCAAGATAGGGAGACCGCAGTGATGATGCTCTGGCGCGTCTTAGTCGTTCTGATGATCAATGCCACGATACTAGTGTCCTTCTCATCCTCTTCCACGCATGGTGGCATTATTTAGGCGGGCACGCTGTGAGCTACCGGCCTATGAGTATTTCACTGGCAGAACCACGGGTATCCTATCAGATCATCAGGGCGCCATGCCCTCCGCTGACTGCAGCTGCTGATGACTCGCCGACTCGCGAACCGTGGCAGTCGCCATGGTCCCGCGCGTCGCGAGAATGTCGTCCGCTGCTTGCAGCAGCATCTGCACGCGCGGATCTCTTGCTCCAGCGAGGTGCTCAGCGATGCGGCGACACTCGATCACGGCAGCAGGTCTCGTCCACCATTGCGGGATCAGCGACAGCCGTGCGCACCAGAGCGACAGGATCAGCAGCGCACGCGTCTCGTTGCGCTCCAGCCGCTCGATGAAGACGGATTCCAGCGTCGCGACAAAGGACATCATCTGGTCGACGTTGTCGTGGCCCATCTCGATCAGCATCAGGGGTACTAAGCGCGCGATGGCTACGGCGTAGGGGTTCGCGGTCTGCGAGTGTCCGTCCAGGCCGCACATGTCTTTCAGTGTGGCGATGAGGTATGCGCCCGGTGGTGTAAAGTCTGGGGTTGCTGGCGGGACTGGCACGGGGCCCAAGTACTTCGCCATGATCGGGATCATGAAGCCGGAGTCGAGTTGAGTTCGCAGTCTTGGGGTTGAGAGGAGTGTCTTCACGCCTTGCATGGAACGCACCCAGGAGATAGGCCCAGTCTGGGCCGTAAGCGGCTCATTCGCATACAGGATGGGAGTGTTGATGTACGTCAGTTTCGCTAGCAGGCCGCTGGCGCACAGCATCGCGTTCCCGTTGCCGCGTTCCAGGTCGAAGACCAGCTGGGACGAGTACGCCTGCAGCGAGCGCGTGTAGTGCAATGTCGCCGCCGTGTCGTACTTCTTAACCTCCGGATGCAAGTTGCTGAGATGTGTTGCCGAGCACGCGAGGATGGCGTGTAGGAGGTACTCCGCGTCCAAGGCCATCTCGAAGCCGTGCTTGCGGACGACTCCCTGGGACACATCGCTGCCGATCCACAGGTGGGGCCAGTCGATGCAGTGGTCTACGAGCTCCACGGCATCTTGTCGTTGGTACGCGAGGCTGTCTCCGGACTGACGGCTTGGCACATTCAAGCGCTCCAAGATCGAGAGCACCTGATTGTGTAGCCAGTCCCGGGAGTCGCCGGGTGGCGAGCTCAGTCCGTCGGACACCGAGGTGGGTGGCGTGGAGGGATACCGCTCCTCGGGCGGCGCCCTTGAGGCCTTGGCCTTCTTCTGCGGCGCCTGCGCCTCACGGTCCGACAGCTCGCAGGACCAGTTCTTCTCAGCACACTGGCCGCAGATAGGCCGCGCTTCGTCACACTTCACCCGCCGTCGTTTGCAGGCATCGCAGCCCTTGCGTGATTTGTTGTGCGTCCGCCGGCGACGGGCTCCAGTCTCGTTGTAGAGCGACCGCGGCTGCTCCGAGTCCGATCCAGGCTTCTCCAGAACCCAGGAAAGGCCTTCGCCGGCTGACATGCTGCTCATGTATATACTGGGGTGATCATGCGTGAGTCGTGAGGGTGCACGTTGTTATAGTGAAAGCTTGTCAGACGGATCGGCGGCTGCGACTCCGCAAATGACCCGCATGATCCGATCCAGGCGAGAAAGCTCCTTCAACCTCGTTTGCAACACGCCCGCGACGAGCAGCCGTCACATGATGGCTTCCGATGAGGACGTCGGCAAGGCGCTGGAAATCATCGGCGAAGCCATCTCTACCGATCCCGGCGAATTCCAGGACCATGAGACGTGGAAGTTTCTCGGCCTGGGGGATCTCAGTGCTGCGGCGACGGCATCGGATCTGAAGAACCAGGGGGGGTTGGACGTGCCCCCCGATGTCTTCACGAAGTACCCTACGGTCGGGGAGCTCAAGGCGTTTCTCAAGCGCAAGCCCGATGCCCCCAAATCCGAGACCAACGGCGCGGCTTGGCACAACACACAGAATACCGCCAAGCAGCCACCGGAACCCGCAGATCCGTGGGAGGGCATCCCGAAACCGAGGGTGCCGCTGTCTGTGATCTTGCAAAATGACCCCAGCACGGCTACGAAGATCGTGTTCCTCTTCCCGGACGGCAGTGGAGCGGGCACCGCATATGGCACTCTCCCCAAGATCCACGACAATGTCTGCTTCATCGGCCTCAACTCGCCCTTCCTCCGCCAAGCACAGGACTTCACGATCTCCATCGAGCGCATGGCACGGCTATGGCTGGCCGAAGTGCGCCGCTTGCAACCCAAAGGTCAGAAGTACGTGCTCGGCGGCTGGTCTGCAGGCGGCTACTACGCCTTCGAAGTCGCCAAGCTGCTCATCGATGCGGGCGAGAAGATCGAGCAGATGGTCCTGATCGACTCGCCGTGCCGGCTGCGCTACGAGGCGCTGCCGGAGCAGGTCGTGACGGCGCTGACGGAGAAGGGGCTGATGGGCGCCGTGGGGCAGAAGAAGGCGCCGGAGTGGCTGATTGCGCACTTCAAGTCGACGGTGCTCTCCGTCGACAAGTACATGCCGACGCCGATCGCAGAGAAGAAGGTGCCGCGTAAGGTCAGCTTCATCTGGGTCAAGGAGGGCTTGGTCAAGAACGTGGCCGAGTCGGGCTTGGACGTTGACATGAGTGTCAAGGTCACGCGGTTCCTGCTGGAGCCCCGGGGCGACTTGAAGACGGAGGGCTGGGAGGAGCTGTTGCCGGGAGCGAAGTACGACTTCCACTACATGACGGGCAATCACTTCCAGATCACGCAGCCATTCCATGTAAGTCGACCCAGCTTATGCTGTGGACTATTCGAGTTGCTGATCAGTAGAGCAGGCGGACAGTCTAGGAAAGCATCTACAGAAATGTGTGAAGCCCGGCCCATAACACCGTAGGAGTGCAAGGACAGAAATCCTGGTCATGGACTTGATGTGGCAAACGATTGGACGATGGATGTCTGGCCCAATGCTGTACAATGGATCACACTTCTATACCGATGCGTACATGTACGTACATGTACGCGAAGTCATTTATGCAAATTCTTCCGCGATGCCTCTTGTACAGTGGCTGCTGTTTACGTCTCGTTGGGTACTCTCACGTCGAGAGAAGTATAAACCGAGGTCCAATTTTGTGCTAGATAGCACTCACTCATCTGCGGACCGCGCGTTACTCTAGGCGTCCACATTGCGAATCCCATCTAACATATGTGACCATTGATGGCGCTACACTGGGATGAAGACGGTCGACCTTGGGGTCTCAAGTATCACAGAGCGACAAGATGGTCTCCAAGACAATAGTACCGACCCTACTAGTTCTATGGCTCACAGCAGCAGCCAGGAGTCTCGACTTCACATCCAACATCACCACAACAACACTGACCGCGCAGCACTTTCCCGAACTCGGGTCTCAGCGAGTCAAGGTCTCCTACGGCAGCCATGTAGTGCCCAATGATCGGATGAGCCACTTCCAGTCCTCGATCCCAGCCCCATGCAGGTCGGACGACTGCCTGATCACCTTCATGCAAGCGCAGCTCGAATACGCCAACGGCACCACAGCAGATGCGGCGACGGGCATGTGGATGCACCATGTCGTCTTCCTCAACAGCGGCAGGAACGACAGCGTGTGCGCGACCCGCATGCCGGCCCAGCGCTTCTTCGCCTCCGGCAACGAACGCACGGCCGTGGACTTCACGTCGACCTCCGCGGCGCGCGGCACGCAGCACATTGGCTACCCGATCCGGGCGGGCGAGCGGCTGATCATGTCCGGCGAGCTGATGAATCTGCTCTCCACGCCGCAGGAGGTCGTATTCTCGATGATCTGGGAGTTCTTGCCGTCGGCACCGCCCTACTTCAAGCACGCCGTGCCATACTGGCTGGATGTCGGGGGATGCGGCGCCTCTGAGGTGCCCGCGGAAGCCGATAAGCTGTCCGAGTACGCCAGCCCTCCTCTCGACGCTGGTCTCGATGCCGAGATCGCGCTGATCGCCGGGCATCTGCATGATGGCGGGACTCGCGTTGACGTCTTGCGGAACGACAGGGTGGTGTGTAGCTCGGAGGCCTCTTACGAGGCAGCCAACGGCGCGGAACATATTGCTGGCATGTCAAGCTGCCTCAGTGCTGGAAGTGTCAAGCCAGGCGAGCAGTGGCACATCAAAGCGTACTACGACACTATCTCCCATCCACCGATGGTCGCCAACGACGGGTCGCTCGAGCCCGTGATGGGCATTGCTCTGGCGTATCTAGTTGAGAGCGAACCTGCTCGCATGAGCTGGTGGAGCCGGAGCTGGCTGGTAGCTGTTGTAAGCCTCGTAGTCTTGGTGGCGGGCCTGGCAGGACTGTACGTGGCGAGACAGAAGCCCGACCTGTTCTATCGGCTGATCGACAGTGTCCGGCACCGTGGATGGCAGCGGGTCCGCGCTGTTGACCTAGAGACAGAGGACCACGAAGAGGAAGAGGAATGGCTCATGGACGACCATGAGCAGATAAGGTAGATGCAGAACGCGTGCCTCGTGGTGCAAGCCATCTCTCACAAAGGCAGTCCGACGAGTACTTTCGTTCGTGGATCACTGGCAAGCTCAAGCGACAGTTGTAATTGAAATTACTATCTTTCACAACATGCGTCAACTCATCTTCTTCGGACGGGTCCTATATGCGACTTGCTTCCACTCTGGAGAAAGCAGGCGAAGCATCTCACACCGTCAAGTCCGGCACCGCCCAGGGAGTCCACGTCGGATCGAACGTCCAATTCCCCACCGTGCGGAATACACTAGTCTCCACGTCCTCGTTCAGCAGGAACCGGTCGAAGAAGGCGCTGATCTCGGGCACCTGGTCAGGAGGGAACGAGCAGTGATCGTGTGGCCCATCCTGCGAGAAACCCTGATGATCCGCCGCGCCCAGCGCCCGGTAGATCTTATTCGCGGCCGTCATGCACTCCCAACACGACCAGTCACCGAGCCACGTGAAGCCGACATTCTCCGTCGAGTACAGCCCCCGCGGCGCGACAAGGCCGGCCAGCTCATGGTGGTCCTCGGGCAGCAGGCCGACGGTGTAGTTGTCCTGCCCAAAGTAGTCAAACGACTCGCTGAACCAGACATTCTCCGTCACGATCTCCTGCGCCGTCTGAGTCGCGATGTTGCGATTGACGAGCATGTCGCGGCTCGTGCGCCAGCAGGCGTCGCCGCCGGAGCCGGACTCCTGGGGGATGGTGAGGGCGATGCGCTCGTCAAAGGCGCCGGCGACCAGCGCGCCTTTGCCGTTGCGCGAGCACCCCGTGACGGCCAGCCTGCGGGGATCGATGCCGGCCTCGGGATGCTGTTCCAGGGCGTCGACGATGCGCGAGACGGCCCAGGCCCAGGCCATCAGCGCGCCTGCGGTTGTGGTTTCGTTGCCGTAGAGCTCGTAGTAGAGCCCGATACCCCGGCTCGCGGGGCTGTTCTGCTGGGCAATCTGGTCCACGTTGAGCGTGATCGTCGCGGCCTTGGAGGGAATCGGGATGCTCGCGCCGCCATAGACGATGACGGCCGGGCTCAAGCCGTAGCCTGCCGTCGCGTTAGGCGGCGTGATCGGCACGGAGAAGTTGACCGTCTGGCTCGGCGAGATCCCAGCGACAACGTTCAGCGTATGGTTGCTGTACGTCGAGGAGAAGATCGGGGGCTTCAGGGCCTTGTAGCCCAGCTCGTACTTCTGGAAGATCTCGCGTAATTGGGCGGCACGACACTGCCAGTCGGCATGGTTGCGGACCGGGCGGCCGTCAGCGAAGCGGAATGGGTCCGGGAGGACATAAGTCTGGTTGATCAACTTCAGGTGAGGTGGCAGTCGCGAGCAGGCCGCGGGCACGCCTGCACCAAACTCGGCGCCATGAGACGATGCACGGGGCCGGGAGGCGTGGACCAATGCGGCGGCAGTCAGGGCGACGAATGCTGAGATCTTCATGTTGCTGAGGCTTGTTCAGCGATCGGTGTGCAATCGTCTCAAGTGCCTACGTTCTGTCTAGATATATATGCTCGTGTTGATCGCAGCATTCTACCGCCGCTCCATTGATCCGCTGCGATTTGGACCTGGCTTCGCATCCTCTCCAAGTGCCTAATGCCTGACAAGCAAAGTCCTGAGCAGGCGTGTGGTCATTGTCCAGTCCACGAAACCCCGCTGATGCTCTGCATTGTTGTGTGGTGGCAGATGTCACTACGTGCGGCTAAATGTATTGTTTCTCCATCGACGGAACAATTATTGTGCAGACAGCCACAAGCAACACGGAGAGCGTGGGCTTGATGAACTGGGTGTTTCGAGCCGGCGGGTTTATTACCCAGGGGAAGATGTGAAAGCCGGGGATTTGGAGAAGGGAGAGGCGGCTTCTGATGATGTGTCCAATCTGCACAACACGGTCCGTCGTGCGCAACCGCTGGAGGCCTCCGTGCAAGCGCAAGCCACTCTCCTCGTCCAGGAGAGAAATGTGAACAAGAGCAGAGTGAAGTCCTGAATACTGTAGGTATCGTCGCTATGTAATAACACATTTCTCAAATCGTCATTAGATAGAATCCGCTAGAGCGCCCAACACAAATCCAACACCCCCCTCGCAACATTTTCCCACCCCACCCCCCGCGATCGTACAAGAATCCCTCGGAGCACCTTACTTCCCGCCCCCGAGCATACCGCCGACCAGCGGCATCCCGGCAAGCGGGTTCTTGCCCTTCTTCTTCTTGTCCCCGCCGCCGCCCAGGCCGAAGCCCTCGAGCAGCTTGTTGATGCCCAGGCCGCCCAGGACGCCGTTGACCAGCCCGCCCAGGCCGAGCCCGTTGAGCAGCTGGCCCACCAGGCCCAGCACGCCCGCCAGCAGCAGGCCGACGGCGGCCAGGATCTGCACCAGCGGCTGCGTCATCAGGCCCCACAGCGGGCTGAGCTTCTTCTTCGCGTGCGGCATGTCGTTGAGCTTCTTCTTCGCGTCGTCGACGGTCGTCACGACGGTGGTGGTCAGCTCCTTGAGGTTGTCCGCCAGCCGGACCTCCTCGGGCGTGGCCTCGTTGGTGCCGGCGCGGCCCTTGGCCTGCGCGGCGATGTGCCCGTCCGGGTCGAGGCCGCGCAGCGAGCCGTTGCACTCCTGCAGGATGCGGCCGGCCTCCTCGATCAGCGGCTTGACCTGGTCGACCAGCTCGTCCTCGTCCAGCTCCTCGCGGGGCGTGCGGTCGGCCTTCTCCATGATGTCCTTGATCTGCTTGCACACGGGCTGCACGCGCTCGAGCGTCTGCGTGCAGATGTTGTTCATCTTGCTCGCGACGTCGCGCTCCTCCTCGCGCTTGCGCGCCTCCTCGATCTCCTCCTCGGTGGGACCCTCGTAGTCCTCAGCGATGTTGGCTAGGAGCGTGACCTCTCCGATCTTGTTGCCGTCCACGTCGACCACATTGCCGGCGTCGTCGATCTCCTGGCCGACGCAGTGGCCCAGGTCGCCCATGGTGAGCTTGCCGACCAGGTCACCGTTCTCGTCGCGCACCTCGCCCTCGTTGTTGACGCGCATGCCGGACATGGGGTTGACCCTGCGCTCCTTCTCCTCGGGCTCGTACCGGATCGCGTGGCCGATGTTGTTGCCGTTGCGGTCCACCACATCTCCGTCCTCGTCGACGGTGTGCCCCACGAGCTTCACAATGTCGCCCTCGGTGATCTGACCCACAGGGTCGCCAGCCGGCGTGTACACGAAGCCGTCCTTCTTGATCTCCAGGCCCTCGAACCCGGCAAACGGACCCTCCTGCTTGGTGTCGCCGTACGACAGCTCGCACTTCCCGACGACATTCCCGGCATTGTCCCAGATCTGGCCCTCGCGGTCGACCTTGAAGCCGATCATGCTCTGCACGTCGCCCTCGGACACCTTGCCAACAATGTTGCCGTTGCCGTCGACGGCGTTGCCGGCCTTGTTGATGGTGCAGCCCGCGAGCGCGGAGAGATCCACGACCTGCTCCTCGACCTCCTCCTCCTCGTACGGCTCGGCGTGACCCTTGACGTTGCCGTACTTGTCGATGATGTCACCGTCCTCGTCGACCGCCATGCCGACCAGGCGCTTCGCCACACCCTCGGTGATCTGGCCAACGACATTCCCAGCCTCGTCCTCGACGAAGCCGTCCTTGACGACGCGCAGACCCTCGAGGCCCGCGAAGGGGCCCTCGCCGCGGTGCACGCGCTGGTCCTCGGGGATGACCTCGCAGTGCCCGACGACTTTGCCGGTGTCGTTGTGGATCCCGCCGTTCTCGTCGCAGAGCCGGCCCGCCAGCTCCGCGGCATCGCCCTCGATCAGGCGGCCGAAGGGGATCCCGTTCTCGTCGACCACATAGCCCTGCTTGTTCAGCTTCTTGCCGTTGAGCACGCTGTTGTCGACGGGCGCCGCCTCCTCCTCCTCGGGCAGCGGCTCGGCATGGCCCTTGACGTTGCCGTAGCGGTCCTGGATATCACCATCCTCGTCGACGGCGAGACCGATCAAGCGCTTGGCATTGCCCTCGGTGATCTCACCGACGACATTGCCATCCTCATCAGCGACCTTGCCATCCTCGATGACACGGAGGCCTTCGAGGCCAGCGAAGGGACCCTCAGGCCTAGCCTCACGCTCGTTCTCCGGGATGAGCTCGACGCGGCCAATGACCTTGCCCGTGTCGTTCCAGAACTGGCCCTGGTCGTCCAGCGTCTTGCCGGCAATCTCCTTCACGTTGCCCTCGACTAGACGCGCGACGGGCACGCCCGCGTCGCCAATGACGAAGCCGGCCTTGTTGAGCGGCTTGCCCTGCAGGAAGGAGAGATCCGCAGCCTCCTCCTCGACCACCTCCTCCTCCTCGGGCTCGTAGCGCTCGGCATGGCCAACCACGGAGCCCTTCTTGTCGATGATATCACCATCCTCGTCCACAGTGCGGCCGATGAGCTTCTTCGGGTCGCCCTCGGTGATGATGCCGACGGTGTTGCCCTGGTCGTCCTGCACGAAGCCATCCTCCACCACGTGCAAGCCTTCCAAGCCAGCGAAGGGCGACTCCTCATCGGGGTCCTCGACCGCGACGGTCTGCGCGCGGCCAATGACATGGCCCTTGTTGTCCCAGAACTGGCCCTCAGCATCGGACTGCAGGCCCAGTTTGGAGATCTTCTTCGCGTCGCCCTCGATGAGCTCGCCGACGGTGGTGCCGTTGGCGTCGATGAGCTTGCCGGCCTTGTTGACCGTCAGGCCCTCCAGGACGGAGAGCGGCGGAAGCTCGGGACCTAGGTCCTCCTCCTCGGCAGGCACCTCCTCTTCCTCAGTGCCCGGCGGCGGCGTGGTGCGGACGTGGCCCACGACATTACCCTCCTTGTCGAGGATCTCGCCCTGGTCGTTGCACTTCTTGCCGGCGCACTCGGAGAGCTCGCCGTCGACAAGCTCGCCGATGACCTCCCCATCCTCATCCAGAACCTGGCCCTTCTTGTTGACCTTCAGCCCGTCGAGGATGGACAGGTCGGGGAGGTCCGGTGCAGGGACCTCCTGCGGCGCCTCCTCCTCGGCCGCCTCAGCCTCGCCAAGGTCCTCCACCAGCGCCTTGGTCGCCTCCTCGGCGGCCTCGCCGGGGATGACGTTGACGTGGCCAATGACCTTGCCGTCGTTGTCCAAGACCTCGCCCTTGTCGTTGACCTTCTTGCCCGCGCAGTCCTTGAGCTCGCCGTCGCGCAGCTCGCCAATCTCCTCGCCATCATCGTCGAGGATCTTGCCCTTCTTGTTGACCTTCTTGCCGTCCAGGATACGGAGGTCGAGGAACTGGCCGCCGGCGAGCTTCTCAGCCGCGCCTTCGACCAGTTCGGTCTTCCCGAGGACATTGCCCTCCTCGTCAACCACGTTCCCGTCGCCGTCAATCTTGAGGGTGTCGGGGTCGATCTCGCCGTCGGCGATCTTCTGCCGGAGCTCCTCGTCGTCAATGTGAGCGAGAACGTCACCCTGGCTGTCGACGATGTCGCCGGCCTGGTTGAGCTCGTGGCCCTCGAGGGCCTCGATGCCGGGGAGCTGGTCCTCGATGCCCTCGGTGGCCTCCTCCGCGTCGACGCCGTCGGCAGCGTCCTCGGCACCTTCCGCAGTCTCGTCGGCAGCGCCCTCAACGTCCTCGGCGCCTTCCGGTACCTCCCCATCGGCAAGCTCTTCAGCCTCCTCCGGCTTCTCGGCAGCCTCGTAGATGCCTTGCTGGACGAGGTCGGCGGCGTCTTGGTGGATCTCGGCGTAGCCGACAACATTACCCTCCTCGTCGATGAACTCACCGTTCTCGTTAAGAGTCGCGTTCTGAAGCTCCTCTGGGTCGCCTTCAGTGACGCGGCCGACAGTGTTCCCGTCGGCGTCGTAGATCAGGCCGTCGATCTGGCAAGTGAGGCCGTTGAGGATGCTGAGGTCGGGGAGCGGGGGACCATCGTCCTCCTCGTCCTCGCCCTCGCCCTCCTCGTCAGCCTCCTCGAGAGTGTCGAGGTACTTCTCAGCACCCTCGGGGAGCTCGACGCCCTCGGCCTTGGCCGCCTGCACCTGCTTCTTGATCTCCTCGGGAAGCAGTTCGACACGGCCAACGAGGTCACCATCGTCGTCGAGAATCTCTCCGTCGTCACCGATGGGGTAGCCGGCGAGGTCTTCGGCGTCGCCCTCGGCGAGCGTGCCGATGGCATTGCCTTCCGCGTCGTAGACGTTGCCATCGTCGTTGACCTCGAGACCCTTCATGACTGAAAGGTCGATCGGGAGGCCTTCGGGCATCTCAGGCTTCTCCAGACCCTCGGCGTCGGCATCGGCATCGGCATCGGCGTCGGGCGCGTCTTCTGCAACACCTTCTGCGTCCTCCTTGACACCGTCGACGGCCTCGGTAGCCTCGCCCTCCTCGCCGTCGACAGCCTTCTCGACACCTTCGACACCCTCCTCGGCATCGGCGTCGGCGACGGCACCTTCTGCCTTCACGTCTGCCTCGTCGACAGCACCTTCGGCGACTTCGGCGCCGTCTTCGCCTGTCGCAGCCTCGGCAGTCTCGTCGGCATCCTCGCCTGTCGCAGCCTCGGCGGTCTCGTCAGCATCCTCGCCTGTCGCAGCCTCAGCAGTCTCGTCCGCGTCGTCAACGGCAGCCTCGGCAGTCTCGTCCGCCTCGTCAGCAGCACCCTCGATCGGCTCGCCCGCCTCATCGACGGCCCCCTCAGCGGCTTCCGGTGCACCGTCCTCCTCAATCGTATCCTCGGCAGTCTCCGCGCCCTCCTCGGCCGTCTCGTCGGCGTCCTCGGCGGCATCCTCAGCCTCGTCGGTGGTAGCGCCGGCGACCTTCTGACCCTCCTCACCGCCCTCCTCGGCAGTGTCCTGGGCGTCCTCGGCCGCGTCCTCAACACCCTCCTTGGTGTCGGCGGCGTCAGCCGCGCCTTCGGTCTTGTCCTCCGACTTGTCGGCGATGTCGCCGGCTTCGTCCGCGAGGCCCTTGGCGCCGTCGAGGAGCCCGTCGCCCTCTTGCTGCGGCTCGGCGTCGTCGGTTGTGTCTTCCGCCGACTCGCCCATCTCGCCCGCCTTCTCAGTGGCGGCGTCAGTCTCGTCGGCGGCGTCCTCGGCAGCATCCTCTGCCTGCTCCGTTGCGCCACCGACGGCATCGTCGTCGTCCTCGACGGGCTCCGGTGCCTGCTCCTCGAGGTCTTCCTTCGCGTCGTCGCCGGCGGCGGAGACCTTGTTCATCGGGCCCTCGTCATCCGAGTCCTTCATCTCGGTCTGCGCCTGGTTGCCGGCATCCTCGCCCTGGCCTTTGGTGTCCTCGGCGGTGTCCTCGGCGGTGGCCTTGGCGTCCTCGGCCTTGTCGCCGGCTTCAGGCCGGGGTGGTAGCGATGGCGAGTCTGTCTCGGGCTTCTTGGAGCTCACCGCCCGTGGTGTGGATGGTGTGTTCTTTGATTGCGATGATTGGCCGAGTTTCTTGGGTGTCGCGCCGGGCTTCCGGTCGAGCTTGGTCGGCGTCTTGGGCGCGCCGGTCTGCTTGCCAGCGGCTGGGGACGGCGCCATGGTGGTGCTGGG
>JAWDJV010000579.1:0-12563 GCA_033119285.1 Teratosphaeriaceae sp. CCFEE 6253
TCGCGCTCGAGAAGCTGTGCTCTCGGCCGGGTGACGCCCTTCTACGAAGCCTGATAGTCGACGGCGGCCGGACTTGCCTCTATTGCTGATTCGATAGGACTATAGCGACACGCCTGCTGCTCAGACAACAAGTTCCTACAAGTAGACCTGCGCGATAGCACGCAGCCGTCACCACTGAGCAGCCACTCCATATGGCGCCCTTCAAGCGGATGTTACCTGGGACTTTCCTGCAGCTGTCACGGAAGGATGCTGGAGCAAAAGGGCACCTGGTCCCGAAAGACGATGAGAAAGACGCTCGTGGGGTGACGAAGCTGTCCTCGTCGTCCTGGTTCGGACGACTGATGTACAACAGCTGGTTCGCCGAGATATTGGCCATGGCGTTTAGTGCAGCATGTCTTGTTGCTCTGGCGCTGGTATTGCAGGCTTACGATCGCGGCGCATCGCCTCAGCTACGGTATGGTCTAACACTCAACGCCATAGTCTCGGTTCTCGCTTCAGCTTCGAAAGCTTCGCTCGTCTGTGCGGTAGCTGGAGCACTCAGCCAGCTGAAATGGTGCTGGTTCACCACCGATCGCAAGCTCCAGGATCTGCAGTCCTTCGACGACGCTTCTCGAGGCCCGTGGGGCTCTACAACAATGCTATTCAGCACGAATTTGAAGCCTTTGTCTGCGGTAGGCGCACTGGTCACCATTCTGGCCTTGGCTTTCGATCCTTTCGTTCAGCAAGTGATCCAGTATCCGACTCGCTTGCGGCAGTCTCCGGATCCTACCGCTATTGCAGGCAAGGCCTCTCTCTTCCACCCCGATTCTGGCTTTCAGTACTGGAGCGCAATCAATGCAGGGCTATGGTCATCTCCCGACCAGTTCTTACTGACCCCTGCGTGTCCTTCTGGGACCTGCAATTGGCCGACGTACTCATCTGTCGGATGGTGCAGCAAGTGTGCCAACGTAACCTCGCAAGCAAGCCTTGGCGATTGCACTACACAGCTCCAAAGGGCCAACTCCCCCACAAGCAGTCCTAGCGTGAATTGCACCATCAGGATTGGAAACAGTAGCCAATCACCCAATGTCTTCTCCGGCAGCATCATGTCCTACTCGCACGTGTCCGAGACTGTTTGGCCTGTCTACCAATTGCCTGGACCCGGGATCGATCCACTGGGGCCCCAGCCATCGAACTTCACCTTCCTCGGCGTCAGGAACCCCTTCCTAGTCCTCGGTTACGCTGCTTTGAAGTGGGATCAGACCGGGCCGTTGCCCAGCGTAGGTCATATAGCCAACGCCGAGCAATGCGTCCTCACGCCTTGCGTCCGGGACTACGCCGTGTCTGTTGCGGACGGGAAAGCTTCTGTACAGGTTGTTGGGATCGACTACGGCGTGATACGTTACCCCTTAGTCTACAACGTAGACCGTCAGGCCGATTCTGGAATCTGGCTGGATGCCAAGGCAGCGTGTTGGCAGGCCGGGGCCGGAGTCGCAGGATATGAGAACCACTGCACTCTGGTCAATGCGTCAGCCCCGCATCCTTACCAGTGTGACCAGACTGACTGGCCTCGCTGGTGGATCACCGGGAGACACTCCGCCGACGGGCATCTGCCCGGTACATCCGTACGTCGAACCTTTACGAGACCGCCTTACCGGCGACGTCAGTGCCACGAAGAGGCTCGTGACTGCGGGATACTGGGATAGTGGTGTCAATACAGGCATTGTCAACTCGACCATCTCGGACGCCTTGCAGGTCATCCAGAACTCCAGTCTGAGCCACATCTCAGACAACGTGGCGGCGTCCCTCACCAAGCTCGGCTGGGACATGAGCACCGACACGTTGACCGGCAACATCACGACGACGGAGGTCTACGTCTTGGTGAGATGGGAGTGGCTCATCCTGCCAATCGTGCTAGAAGTTGCGGCAGTCGCTTTCCTGCTGGCGGCTGCGATTCTGACCGGCAGCCGCAAAGTCAAGCTCTGGAAGTCGTCGGTCCTGCCGTATCTGTATCACGGTCTAGAGCAGGAGACTTTGATGGACCGTCAAGCCGCATCGGACATTCACGGCATGCAGTGTGCCGCCAAAGATACAGTTGTGAAACTCGCGACAACCAGCGAACATGGCCATATCGTGTTGAGAGAATATGTGAGCAACGTACACGATGCTGGTGAGTAGCTAAGTCATCCGATAGTCTAACAGAAACGAAGCCAACGGCAATGTGGATTTCCCTTTGCTGCACGCCTATTACCTGCATCTCATTCCTTCTCGAGTACTCGCGGCCTACGCACACCCGCCGAGACCAAAAAGCAAAACGTACAACAGCAGGCATTCCCGAATAGTCACCTACTTCAGTACTAATCTGCCGGTCCCAAGCTTAAGTTCACCAGAGCGGACGGGATGGTCTGTTCATCTTGGGCCTATGGTCGTACGTGTCAATCATAGGTTTGCAAACCTATTATGTTGCCAAGGTTGGTGCATTGGAGTCTTCTATCTCGATTTGACTTGCAAGCCACGGTCAGGTGTACCTTCGAGGTCCAGCGAGATGACCACGGGCCTTGCAGTCCACCAGCGTCCACTTCACAGGCTCCCCAGAAATGTCTTGATCTCCTCCAGCACCCTCTCCGGCTGCTCCTGCTGCACCCAATGCCCCGCCCCGTCCACCATCTTGGCACCCCGGAAACACCCCTTCGCCACCACGCCCTCATCCTCGTACCCCTCCAGCGCCTTCGGCTGCTGATAGTTGCCCCAGTCCGACTTCCCGCTGATGAAGCAGCACGGGACCTCGATCCTCTTGCCGGCATACAACAGCATGTCCTTCGCCGACTGCGGCGTACTCGCCGTCTGCGCGCGGTACCAGTTCAGCGCGCCCTGGAATCCCGTACGACCCCATTCATCGCAGTAGACTTGGAGGTCTGAGGGGGAGAGCCATCTCTCAGTCTTGCTGGCGTCCTCGCCACGCATGTTTGATTCGACGGACTCGGGCATGCTGTGCTCGGCGCGCATGATGTAGTACTCCGGCATCTCCTCCAGGGCCTTCGCGCTCCACGATGCCAGCGGGTGCGGCTTGTTCGCCTCCCAGTCCGCGGATTTGAGATGGAAGTATCCCCGCAGATATGCCATAAGGCCTTGGCCCGGCTGGTCCCAGTCCAGCGCTGCCTGGGCGCTGGAGTTATACCACTTGTAGTGTTTCCGCGGCGGGTTCAATTTCGCGAGCTCGGCCTGGATATCCAGCTTGGCCTTTGGCTTCTCGTCGCCAAGCGGCGGTGTGGGGATCCCGTTATGCGGATGGCTCATCTGGACCGTCGCGCGGAAGATGTCGGGCCGCATGAGCGCGGCCATGGCGCTGGAGACGGCGCCGAAGTCGTGGCCGATGATGCATTGGACTTGCTTGTAGCCGAGCTTGTAGACTAGGCATACGAGGTCCCGGACTAAATTGGTGAGCGTGTACTGCGTGAGATCGGCTTCGTGGTAACTCTTCGGATCCCAGCCCGTGGTGCGGCCGTAGCCGCGTTGGTCCATGGCGACGCAGTAGTAGCCTTGCGCAGCGACGGTGGGGAGGATCTTGCGCCAGGAGAAGGCGAGCTCGGGGTAGCCGTGGCAGAAGAGGATGAGTGGCGAGCCGGGCTTGCCGGCAGCCAGGATGTGGAAGTTGAGTCCGCAGGTGGCGGTGCAGTCGATGTAGTCTTCGGTGATGTCTTCGGGGAGCGGGAGAGGGGGGAGGCCCTGCCCGTTGGGTTGTGTCATGGTGGGCTGCTGGGGGGGAATGAGCTTCGTTGGCTTGGCGAGCTTCTGGAGGACTGTACGTGAGACAAGAGGGCGACTGAGACTGAGAAGCACGATACACTCCCACGTCTGACTACATATATATGCCAGTGTTTCCTGACCTACCTCGGCGGAGGGGAAGCTTCACCGGCATCGCTGACGAAGCTACAGCAAGTAAGGTATGGGAGCGTCGGAGGACAATCACTCAATGGGGTCCTCGGTCTGCCGCCTCAGCATCGCATCCGAATGCGCGGGACGTGGTGGACAAAGGTGTCGTTAGAGGCCCCAGGAGCGAGATAAGGTGAACGCTCGAGTCGTGGTGGCGTCCGCGCGATGTGGCACGAGCAGGCGCCACACGTCGATCAGCGCGGTGTTGCGGGAAAGATTACGGTAGGTTCCTTTGGTGATGAAGGCGATGCTTTCATTCACACGTCGTCGATGTCGTCCGGCTGTGCGAGAGGGAGGGTGGCTAGCTAGCAGGACGGGAGTGACTGCCGTGCACCGCATGTACAGATTGGTCGAGGCCTTTGCACATGACCTCGGAGTGACTGGGCAGTGACGTGCAAAGAGAGTTCCGCCGCCCATGACGGCGGGCGGCGGCAGCGCGCCAGCACCAAAGAAACATGCTTCCGCGGCATCCCTTTGTGGTGATCAACACCTCGTATGCACAGTTGCATCCCATCCACTCCGTCGACTACTTCCCCCTCAGTCATTCCTTGTTGCGACAGCCGAAGCTTCTTCGGTCGCTGTGTTTCCTTTTGCGGTTTCGAGCGCGAAACGATGGAGGTGTGAGAGCTACCGAGGGTTTGCGCCGATCTGCTCTTTTGTAGCAGTATACCCACTCCTACGCGCTCTGGGACCGTCACGGAGACATATACTACACCAATCGCGCTGAGTGGGCGCAACACGGCATCAGGCAGACGCGATGCCGGGCATGTTCCCGCGCAGTAGACGGGGCTCGAGTGTTCCGGTAAGGGCCAAGCCAGCTCCTCCGACCCCTCGCAAAGCGCTGGACGCGAGCATACGTACCTGCTGGAGCGAACCTGCTGACCACAATCTATGTTTACTTAGCCCGTCGACCGCGACACCCACGCCGCGGCCACCGCCGCCGCAGTCCTCGCGGCATCTGGGTCCCGTGCTTCCCTCGCCTCTGCAGCTGCCGGTGCCGCCTTGCGATCCCGCACAACCACGCCCGAGCCAGTAGGCAACCTCGTGACGAAGCGCATGGCCAGGCGAGGCAGCGTCTCTTCGGTCGGCAGCGGAAGCTTTATCGGCAGTGGCATGCGCGGTGGTGTCGCAAGGGGCGGTCTACAACGAACAAACAGCGGTGGGTCCATGACCGAGCGCACCTTCCGATCCCCCTCACCAGGCGGAATCGAGAGAGGCAACGGCGCAGTGAGCCCCGCGCACGACGCGCCGCCCGTGCCGGCGATCCCGAGCAGCATCACATCGCGCGTGCACCAGCGGTCTAGCAGTCTGGACCCGCCCCAGCGCGTCATGTCTCCTACACGCGGACGAGGTGGGCGAGGCGTTAGCGTGGATCGCGGAGGTATGGCCACTCCGGTGGCCCCGAGACCAGACAAGAGGCTGTCGAATGTGGCGGAGCGGGATGAGACGGATAGGCTGAACAATGGCAATGGCTCGAGGAACTTCTCGCGGCCCATGTCTTCGCAGCCGGGCACTCCCACGACACCGCCTTCGGCGACCAGCACGAATGGAGCCAAGAAGTACACGCACGGCACGGGATCCTGGTTCTCTCAGCCCAGTGGTTCTGGCGATGTCTCGAACGCGCGACAGCAGACAGGTGGGCCCGATGGCCGCAAGATGAAGCCTGCGCCAATCGCGTCCACGATGGTTCTACCCAACGCCATGTCATACGAGTCAGAAGATGCGGTCATGATCTACGATCCGAACACGCGCACGTTCACCGCGAAGCCGCGTGAAAAGTCCAAGGAACCCGTACCGCCCTCCCCTACACTGCCAGCAGCCCCGGCATTGAAGCCTGGCATGTACGATCCCAGTACACGATCCATCGTTCCTTACCAAGCCGCGCCAGCCCCCGGCAATTCGATGCCGATGAAGAAGCAACGGCCATCCATACCGCCAGTCGAGACGAAGCTCGAGCCACCTCCGCGCAACCCAGCTCGCGTATCGCCATCGACTAGCCCCAGCTCTCCGCGGGCAATGGGCTTCCTCCACAAGCAGCCATCAGTCGTTCGCGAGGACCCGGAAGCCGAAGACGAAGCTGCAGAATCTAGCTCAAACCTCGCGCCTTTCGCATCTGGTCACACCATACAGACTTCTGCCGGACCTGCCAAAGCTTACGTTGCGCCCAGCAGACAGCATCAGCGCTCCAACAGCCTGGACGTTCCTCGGCAAGGCGTGGACGGCACCACGCGCGGGCGCCATGTATCGATCAGTCCCGCGCGCTCTGCCCACTTCTCGCCTTCGCCCGTGATCGAGGCCATCAGGCATGATCCGCCTCCGCGGTCCATCTCCCCTGCCAAGTCAGCGCTCAAGCACCATCCGTCGCCCGGCTCGTCTGTGCGGTCCGCCAGTCCGATGGCGAACCTCTCGCCTGCTGGGCCGAAAGCGCCTGCGAGCGAGATTTCGGACATCACGTCCAATGCCTCTGAAGATGGTCTCACGGACCTCACGGCCAGGAAAGAGAAGAAGAGAGCAAGGGTCAGCTTCGATGAGCAGCCGCACGAGATAGACGCAGCGGGTGCAGTCGGGGCGCCGAGAGCTATCAGCTCGGCGAGCGGCATCGCGGGAGATCGCTCGCCAGCTGTCGATGAGGACATGGACAAGGAATTCAGTAAGCCACGGCCTGCGCTGCCAAGCTTTGGCAGCGTGAGGAGGAATCGCGTGGCTAGCCCGGAGATGCCGGAGAAGGTCACCGAGATGCCACCGGAGCGGGAGGGGACGGGCATAAGCAGTGACCATGCGATTGCAGGCATCCTGTCCAATGCTGGTATGCGGGAGAAGAAGGATGCTGAGGTTCCGCTGCCACCGGAGGTGACGAGCAAAGATGAAGCAGGCTATGTCAGTGATGGCAGTGAGGAGGACTCCGCATTCCGGCCTGACAGCACGAGCACGCCAGCAATACCTGGCATCGCGCGGCCGCTGCAAGCCAGGAAGTTGTCTGTGGACGAACTGGAGATGCCGAAGACGAGGGACTTTGCTGCGGTGAACACTTCAAGATACGTTCAGAGTAATGTACAGGATACGGAGGTGCCGGCTATCAACCTGCAACCGCCTACGCCTGGTGATGAGGTGGGCAAGGAGCTCGGCGAGGAAGGAGGCACCGAAAGCAACCCACGGCCGAGAAAGAGCTACGAGTTCTTCAATGTGCCTGGCAGCTGGGCAGATGAGCACGGCGACGACAAGGTCGTTGCTGCTTCCACTGCGGCTCCAGTCCAGCAAACGACTTCTGCAGAGGAGCGGGTCCGGCGAATCATGGCGCAGCCGCTGATCGAGCAGTCTACGCCGCTGGGGCTCACAAGCGAGCCGTCTCCTCCGCAACCAGAGCTTGTCGCCAGCACGCCGTCGCCTGCTACGTACAGGCAACCTGCGCCTACGCTGGATGTGTTGGACGAAGAGACTGACGACAGCGGCGCGTTCTCGGACGCTGCGGAAGACTTGTCGGATCTGGAAGATGGTGGCTTCGGCAGCTTGGATGCCATCGTCAGTTCGCCTAGCGTGCCGACAACGATGGACGCAACCGCTAGCACGGCCGAGGTGCCGGACAGTCCGACCGCGCAGCAAGCGGCGAAGAAGCAGCAGCAGCTTGTCCATGATGCGGAGGAGAATAAGGACTGGACTCAGGCGACGGCTTACTGGAGTCAGTTGAGCAAGCAACAGAAGCGACAGATTGAGCGGGACCACATGAGTGACGACGAGGACCTACCGCCAACGTCTACGGTGGCTCAGCAAACGAAGAAGAAAGTCATGCCCCGGGAGCCGAAGGCCAGTGCAACTTCTGCGGCGACCCAGCCACACGCGATGCCCAAGACTATGCGTAACAAGCCCACTGCTGCACCAGCTGCGTCGGAGAACGAGTCGCACATGAGGCGGTCGATGCGCGGTAATGCACCCAGCAGTGGCCCTGCCCCAGCTACGCCGGAGTCCGAGGTGCATCTGCGCCGGTCTATGCGCGGCAACACTGGCGGCGCGGGTAGCATGCAGCCGACTATGCGCTCTGGCCCGCAACCGCGACCGCAGTCCGAGCACTACCCGCAGCAGCAAAAAGACAACGCCATGGCACGCCCAAAGTCATCGGGTGGTTCTGTGAACTCGCGTTTGGGACCAAGTGGCCTGCCCCTTCCACAAAGCGCTAACAGAGCGAGAACGGATAGCGAGACCAGCATGCCCGCGCGAGGAAGTCAGGAGTCGTCATTCCCGAGGCCCGCTGGCAAAGCCCAGCCTGCTCCACGCATGCAACCGCTGACCACGTCGGCCAACGCCGCGCGGGGTGCGGGTCCCACGATGCGTGGGGCGCCCGCCGCGCCGTCCGGAGCCTTGACGAGTAAAGTGCAGAAGCAAGTCACTAACGACTCGGACTCGGAGAGCAGCTTCCGCAAGAAGCGCCGCGCTTCGCAGTCCACGGTCGGCTCGGCGGGAGGACGGTATTCCATGAAGCGTTCCATGCGCGCCGGCTCTATCGACAGCACGACCACCGAGCAGCGACCTACGAGTCCGACGCCGGCGGCGAAGAGAGGGGGCGGGGCATTCAGTATCCGCTCGCTCTCGCCCTCGGGAGGCGGCGTCTTCGGGAAGGGCAAGGGCGAGAAGCTGAGGGAGAGCTTGAGGAGCGGGAGTGTGGATGCTGGGGCTGCTGGGAAGAGGACGACGCTGAGGGGCAACCCGCCTGGACCCCCTGCTCGGACCATGCGGGCTGCACCTTCAGCTCCTGCTCAGTCTGCCATGTCGAAGCCGAGGTTCCGCTCGCGGTTCGTGGATTCCGATGAGGAGGACGAGGGCCAGCCGAAGCGGTCGATGTTCCGGAGTAGATTTGCGGACTCGGACGAGGAGGACGAGCCCGCTTCGCCCCCCTTGAGGCCCGTGAGAGGGATCCCACGCCGAGCGGGGCAGGATGACGGCGACTCGACTGATCTCGATAGCGGAGATGACCTGGACCCGGAGAAGTCCGGTGCGAGGCAGAAGCCGATGGTGCCTGCTAGTGCGGACGTGGAGAAGGCGATGGAGGCCGCGAGGCGGAAGTTGGGTATCCCGGAGGTGAGCACAGCGCCGGCGCAGAGCACCAAGGAGGGCACTGCGCTGGGGCAGGGGAGTCTGCGGAAGCCTGCGCCGGAGGCCATCAGAGAAGAGGCGGAGCCTGTCAGTCCTCGGCCGGAAATGCCTTCGGGTGAGAAGAAGAAGCGGAGCTTCATGGGCAGCTTCCTGCGACGGAACAGGAGCTCGCAGGTGGGCGTGCCGCAACTTCCGCAGGGCAGCCCGACTGCTGGCTCGCCTATCGTTGGGCCTCAAGCTTCACCGATGGTGAACGGCCAGACGCAAGCCAACACGACGCCCGCGGCATCGCTGCCGTCAAGTCCGTCCACGGGCAAGCTCATTCGTCGCAGCTCGAACCAGCCCCAGATGGCCCGCGGCGACTCCAGCTTCTCGACGGCTACCGTACCTTCCGGCCCGCTGAAGCACAAGACGAGCGAGAACTGGCCTCTGCCGCCCGTGCCTCCCATCCCTGCGAGCGTCAAGGACGACGCCAGCCGACCTACCACCTCCGACGGCGTAATTCCGGAGGCGATTAGGCTTGCACGGACACTGCGCCCGGAGGTGGGGAGTCGCAGTCAAAGTGGGCAGGTGTTGTCGTCATCTATTCGAAGGGAGTCGCCTGCGGGGCGGAGTGTTGGGTTTGCGCCGGGGAGTAAGGAGGCGGACGGCGAGGCGGGCGGGGCGGAGATCTATAGTCGGCGGACGGGGAAGAAGAAGAAGTTTGGGATGTTGAGAAGGGCATTTGGGCTGTATGATTAGGATGGTGGGAAGTGGAGGCGGAGGTGGTAATGTCTAAAGTTGGGTGAGGGTGGTAGAGAGTGTGGAGCCAGACTGTTCTTGGGTAGCTACATAATGCCCTGGTCACACGTGGCAAGTGGGCGGCGAACGGGAGAAAAGGATGCTGCGGCATCGTAATACAGAAGTCTGGCATTACCGAGCAGGTCTAAAGCTGAAGGTCGGGACCTCCAGCTACCATGGCAGCCCAGCGCCATCGACATTTCGCAGTGCGTGCTGAACCACTCGGAACAGCGTGTGTTATTGGGACGACTCTCATATCCCTGGGTAGGATCATACAATAAGGTGCCCACCATTGGAGCTGATCATAGAGCCTGTGATGTTCTCGTCCTTCAACAGGTACAGATAGGCCTCTGCCAAATCCTCCACCTTACCCACACGCCCAGTCGCCAAATGGCTCTCCATGTGCTTGAACAGATCGCTCCGCTGCTGCTCCGTCATCCCATTCCAAAGTTCTGTATCCACGGCGCCAGGCGAGACCAGGTTGACGCGCAGCGGCTTCAGGTCCAGCGCCAGCCCGCGACACATGCCCTGGAGGCCGGTGGCGAACGAGCCGATGGCGCTCCAGTTCGGACGCGGCCGCTCGGAGACGGAGCCCGTGGTGAGGACGATACTGGACTTGGGGCCGGCGTTGAGGTACGCCGGGGCAATCTTGCCCACGAGTAAGGGCGCGAAGAAGCGGACCATGCCCGCCTTGATCAGCTTCGGCATGTCGATCTCGGTGATGCTCATCTGGGCCAGGGCGTCGCCGGCGGTGTAGACGACGTGGTCGAGCTTCTCGTCTTTCGCCACGGTCTCGAAGAGGTCCTTGATGTTATCCTCAACGGTCGCTTGGTCCCCGAGGTTGCAGGCATGGCCCGAGATGCGGGACTTGGCGGATGGGTAGGCGGTAGTCAGGCGCTCGATGGTCTTCTGCACGCGGTCTGGGTTCGACGAGGAGATGATGACTACACTGCCATTTTCGACGAGGGCCTCCGCAACGCCGAAACCGATGCCTGGTCGCGTGTGAGCGCCTTGGCATATGTGCATGTCTGCATTTGGGTAGTTGTTTACCCGAGCTACCACCGATCACTAGGACTCTCACGCCCTTGAGCTTGTTTGTGTACTTGACTTGGTCAGTCATGATGTGTTACCTGATGTGGACTTGATTGTGACGGAAGTGTTGTCTCAAAGAGCGGGTGATACAGTCTGATTGTATGCGTCTGTACATGTAGGTAGTTTTACGACGGCGTTACGAGTGGAGTTAAAGACATAAGAGCGGACCTGCATTACATCATTGACCGGCAGATGCGATCCGCTCGTGCAGTGAGGTATGGTTGATGTGGCCAGTCGCCGGTGGATGCGATCATGCTCTCTCCGGTTTTATGGCCAACCAATAGCGACACATAGGAGTCCTGGGCAGGGCCAGGCAAGTGCTGCTAAGGATTGGTAATGGCGGTACACCCAATCCTGAATCAAGTTCGCCGTAGGATTGGGACTAGACCTTCGCTCGTATTCGCCGATACTCGTGATGCCTAGGCCGAATGGTTCTCAGCCGGTCGTCTCCGCGGGCAGTGTGGAAAGTGTTGTCTGGACCTCGAAAGCTGCTTTCGAAGTGGCAAACATCTAAGTCTATAAGAACTTCCATCGCTGATCCACTTGTTTCCGCATAACCTGACACAGTCAGCATAGTCCAGACCCGAATGAGAGCTCCGACATACCAAAGGAGCAACCACAAACGTGGCCACTGCGAGCGCTGCGACGGTAGCCAGCATCTGGAACTTATTGAAGTCCTTGCCCAGGATGTCAAAGGTGAAGCTCGGACTCAGCCGCGTCCCGAAGACATCAAGGCCGTATGCGAAGATCAAGCTCGTACTTTCGATCAGCGCTGGGCTGGTGACGATGTCCTTGATGCCGACGACTTCGCGCTGGTGATTGAGGTACCACTTGGGGTCGAATTCGAGGACAGGCGAGTACCTCACCAAGCCCTCCGCTTGCTCGTCTTTGGTCGCTTCGCGGTTGACGGGTCTTCTTGGGTCAATGGCGCCGTACGGAATGCCCACGATGGCGTTCGAGTCCGGCAGCACGGCCAGCAGCTGCCGTGACGTGATACTTTGGCGGGTCCGAGTGATTTCTAGCTTCGAGATGGCTTCCGGGATCTGATAAGTGCGGGAGAGTGTGAAGGGCTCGCCTCCAGTTTCCAGACTGGAGAAATTGGTGGTCGCGCTGAGCGCACCCCTGTCGTTCGGCACCAGCGACTCGAATAGCTCGCCGACGACTAGCTGATGTCCCTTCGATGCATCGTCGGAAGCCTCGTTCGCGAAGCTGTACGCAAACCAGTTCTCCGAGACAATGGTTGCGATTGGCACGCTGAGGTCGACGGCTGAGTGGACGCTCGAGTAGATGACCGAGCCCGACACAGTGTGCAGGATATAGAAGTTCGCGGTACGCTTGTTGTCCTGCGCAGTGACGAGTAAGGCGATGCTTGGATCCAAGTACTTGTAGAGCACCCTGCGATCTCCAAGGACTTTGCCGATTGATGCCACGGGGTCATTGACCGGCCGTGGGACGAAGGCTATGATGCGCTCGCCATCCATTGGTGCGAAGGCCCATGCTGGGGTCCAGTTGTAAGTCGCTTCGAGACTGCCGTCAACAACGGTGTACCTCACTGCATTCGAACTCGACAGATCCGGCTCATGTGGGATCGGCGGCAGACGCTCCACAATCTGGATCCCATTGGTCGCGTTGTACTGGATCCCCCTGCCGGCCTCTGAGCTCACTTCGATCACGCCACCTCTGGGCGAGTAGAG
>JAWDJV010000580.1:0-12548 GCA_033119285.1 Teratosphaeriaceae sp. CCFEE 6253
ACCCGTATTGATGCCATTCTTCCTCGGTGAAGAGGGCGCAGAAAGCCGATATGGTGCCGTTGGGAGACGCTACGGTGTTGAACGGGCATAAGTCCATCATGTAGATGGTCTCCATCGCGGTGAGATTGGCGCCGGACAACGCAGCGTTTAGCCGGGCCTGGATTGGCGGTATGAAGACCGAGACCCATGCAGCCTGTGCGTCGCCCGCGATGTCGTCGTCGGGTCCATTCTCGAAAGCGTCGCACAGCCCGTGGTTGAGCGTGTTGTTCTCGCCATCTGCCTCGGGGATCACAAGGATGGGATACGGATATGTCGCAGGGCTGCGCCAAGAACCTCGATCTGCAAGCTTGGCGTCATGGAAGCCTTGAGTCCAATTCTGGGCAGACTCCACAACGCGAGCCTCTCCGGATGAACGTACGAAGGGCACAGCATTCCGCGCAAGCTTCTCATATCGCGAGTAGTATTTGATCCCGGAATTGACGAGCTCCTGCTGGCCGAAGGTGGTGAGCTGATCGGCTCCTAGGGTGTACTCATAATCCGCGAGGAACGAGTAGATCCCCGTGAAGGCCTTCGTGTTGGTATGCAGCTTCTGGATCGTCGCGTTGTACACCTTCGTCTTCGAAGCTGTCGGATCGCGGGCTCCATGACGAGACAGGATTTGCGCAAAGGTCACGCTACAGCCGCGGGGAATGTCGTCTGAGATGGAAGATGGCACGCTGAAGTAAGGGCTGTACTGGCCCCAGTAGTGCGAGATGTCCGCTTGGCACTGGTAGCCGTGAGAGACAGTATCGCAAGACGCCTGACCGGCGCTGTACGAAGCGGGAGCGGCAAAGACGCTGTAGCATGATCAGCGCATACGACGGAAGACTTGCACTGGTCGGCGTACCCAGAGGCAGTCAGGCCAACCAAGGCAGCAAGCGTCAGCACCATGATAAGAAGCAGAAGAGGTCTCTTGAATGCAAATCTGCGTCTTGGAGAGGCGCCACTCGGTGTGCCTACCGGAAGATACTTATGCTCCTGGCCTCTCGAAAGAAGCTCTGCAAGAGCCTTCATCAAGACCGCATCTCCGGCACCGTGGGAGGCTTGTCCTGCATGCGCGTCTACTACGCTATCATGATCGTGGACTCAACACCGTTCGGACGAGATGCGGCTAGTTGATGGTCGCGCATCTGAAGACAACAGATCAGATTGAAGAGCCACGTGCGAAGTCGATTGGACTCGTGTGCCTGAGGTTTCCGGCACAGCCACAGCGCGATCCGTACCCAAATGCCGTGCTATTGCTTCATTACCCTATTCAAATGGGCATTCGGTGAATGTGAAAGACCAGAGGGGCGTGTCGTGGACATTTCTACAGCAATTACGTCCGGCCCTTTTGATACATGCGCAGCCAGTGCGCCCCCACCCTCTAAGAATCTATTGCGCTGCGATCCTACGAGGCGCCTGCCGCGACGGGCGAGCATGCGAATCGCCTTCAGCGCCAGTACCGCTATGCACGTGAAAGTTCCACCCACCTCATACATATACTTGTGCACTCCCCTCTCGTGTCCGTGTTGCGACGCTCCCGCCAAGCTCCCAAAGTATAGCAATCTTGTCTGCGCTGGCTCGCACCTAGGCCTTCGGCTCTGACGATGCCGCCTTGCCCATCAACCCCGGCAACCACTTCGCCTGGCTCGCTGCCTCCGCCGCCTTCGCTCTCCCGAACCCAATGTCCAGGTCCAGGATGATCTTCAGCGCGTTCCTACTACGGAGGTACGGCAGCGGAGCCTTGGCCTCCGTCAACCCGGTCGCCGGCTCGATGCTGCCTCGCGGGCCCAGTTCCTTCTCCGCCGTGCCCTCGCCCGACAGCGGGAGCATACCCTGCAGCACCTCGTAACCCGCAAGCGTGAAGCCGAACTGTGGCGAGCTACGCATGATACGTGCTGGACCGCCCTTGAAGAAAGCCTTGAAGCCTTCATCACGATAGATCTGCCTCGCGGCGTCGCGAATGCCGTTGTACGTGGTGTCGCCCTTGCGCGCCTCGACCTGTATACGCGTCTTGATTACGTCGGCAGGTGTCGTGAGATATGCGGCTGGCATACCAGCGATGGCTCCGGCCGTCAACAACTGCAGTACGCCAAGCTTCTTCGTTGGTGACTCGCCGAAGAAGTCGCGCTTCAGGTGGCTGTAGGTCGGGAAGTAGATTGCGGAGAACGGCGCGTCGCGAAGCATGCAGGCCGTGGCGCCCTTGTACAGCCCAATGAGACCCAGATGCCGCACGATCCACATCGCGGAGCGCTTCTGAATTGTCTCGCCTTCGCGCGCTGCAGCTTTCATCGCCTCACCCTGTACCTGCAGTCTGATCTTGACGATCTCAAGCGGGTTGGTAAAGATGACCTGACACATACCCGCCGTTGCACCGGCCAAGAGCTCGGCGCGGAGTGGGATATTGCCGGTCTTCAGGTCGGTGAACTTGCCGCGTACGAGATCGTTGACGGTGAGCTTGATGGCCTTTTCGGGCGCGACGCCGACAAGCTGTGGTAGTACGCCGGAGTATAGGCCACGGAACCCTTCGTTTCTAACAACCTTGGTTGCGCAGTCCCAACTATTCTTGTACAGCATCTGTCCGACGCGCGCGCTCCGCTGGTTCTGCATGCGGGTCTTTACTAGGTCTATGGGATAGACCATGAATGCGCCGAAGGCACCAGCGATCGCACCCAGGCCGAAGTGGTGCGCCGAGACCAGCAGGCCGTGAGCGAAGTTCTCGGAGCTGGCGACAGCCTTCTCTGCTGGGCCAGCAATGCCGGAAGTCTGGCCAGCGATGTCGGCGCCGGTGTGATGCCAGCTTGCATCTAGTACACGCGCGAAATCATTGATTCCAAGGCGGCCGGATGGTTGATCGAGCGATGCGAAGTGGAAGAGGATGTCCGCCTCCATCGGCGTGAAGAGTGTGAAGCGCGTGATGCGCGCCGCCTCGTTTAAGAAGTCCACCCGTGTGATCTTGCCGTCGTCGGCCTTGTTAATGGCGTTCCGGATTACCAGCTCCACCAGATCCATCTCCCTGATCACATTTTGGAACGCTCGCACGTTGGCATAGCTGATCTTCGAGCCCGGGCTGATGTTGCAGAGAGTCGGCAAGTTCGTGAGCAGATGGTCCGAGAGCTTGTGCGCAGCCGTCTCCTGGATGATCCGCTGGAAGTCCTCCGGGTCTATGTAGCCGTCTTCGTTACGGTCAAAGTGGATGAATGCCTGCCGTACGCGCTCGCCCTGCAGTCCACGTAGCATCTGCGCGAACTGCGGGTAGGTCATCGAATGTCTGTGCTTCTTTCCACCGAGGTAGAGCTTCGCCCAGTCGCTGTCCCAGTTGAATGGGATCGTATCCCGCGTCTTGTTCCGCGCATAGCTCTCCTTGAAGCTCTCGAAGTCCACCTGCCCTGATGCAGGGTCGGCAAAGAGGCGGAACGCGATCTCATACTCGGCGTCGGGTTTCGCCAGCAGATTGTTGAACACGCTCCAGTCGTCGATGGTGATTCGGCCATTGTGGGAGCGGTCGGCGATGCTGAAGAGGAGCGAGTACTGCTCGCGCTGGATCTTGTGCTATCTTCGCGGTGAGCAGGCGGCGTCGGCGCGGGTGATGGTACGTACGTAGTCTTCGCCCACCGGCGCTATCGCGTCCACGAATTCCTTCTCGCCCATGTACAGCTGCCCGTCCTCGTCCTTGATCGCATTGTGCATGTAGTCATACCGAGTCTGCGCCGACAAGCTCGCACCCTCTTCCGTCCCGACCAGGCTCTCCTTCACCTGATCCATCACCGTCGCCATGCCGTCGTTCTATCACCCGGCACCTCGCCTGTCGCACGCCCTCACGTACCTTACGGAATTGTGCCTCTCGCCAGGATGATCGGTGTTGTCACCACTGCCGTCGTCGAGATGCGTGCCAGGCCAAAGGATCTCGGGAATAGCGGTATGGCGTACGGATAGGAGTCGATAGCGGCTCCGCAACGGCGCACGTGTAGTGTGGAGATTTGCAACGGTGCGGTGTGTGGAATGGCAAGATGTGGACAGGGGAGCGCGAAAGGTGATGGTGGGATCGCGCGAGGGTACGAAGCGTTGAGGGTGATTGACGCCGTCTCGATAGAACGAAGCTCACGCATTGAGGCTCCTCCAAAAAGTTTAGAGCTCGACTCGTCCGTCGGAAGTCGGAGCGCTTGCAGATTAGCCGCGGGCGTCTTGTGGCTGAAGTGTGGCAAATGCCGCTGCATACAATAATAATACACCGTGATCATCACATCCATGTACCTCCATGCATTTAGCTGATCGCGATGGTGTTGGTATTCAGCCTCGCAGGGCCCACCTCAGAGTCACAGCACTACCATCAGGAGACAGGGCGGAAAGCCGTGAGTGCCGCTTGGCCGTCGATGGCATCGGTCCGCCGCACAAATCAGTTGGTCCATCCTGCGTTGTGAATATTCTGTGTGCCAACATTGTCGAGCGCAACATTTGTACGGGTACCGAGGCACTCATCGTGGCATATCTCTCATCAACGGTTGAAAATGACTCGATGAGGCACTTCAGGTTGTGACGCCTCCCGAGCCGAAAAGTGAGCGAGACCGCGGGGAAGATCACGTGGGGTGCGGCGTGCACGGGCTCGCGGACGACGAGGTGATGTTCGAATAAGCTATGCGCCCGGCAGTCAACGTGTAGATCTCCGATGACAGCGGCAGGAACGGTGGAATAGGCCTCTCAATTGTATCCGCGTCCACGGTCTTGCGCGGCCGCTTGATGTTGCCCAAAATGCGATCATCGTGATTGGCGTGTCTCTGCGATCACAATCCATGTACGTTCATGGTCCTGTCGATAGATTGGCGTAGTGGATGAAGGTATGTCGCATTGCGTTCTTTGCAGCTGTGAATCTGGAGTCGAGAATCGTGCATGAGCGGCTCTATCAAAGTGGTCCGTGACCGATTTAGGGTCCACATTCACGGGACTGCCGCACACCAATCGTTTGTGGTGAGCCCCAAGGGTTGCCTTGGTAGCGCATCTCCTCATCCTCGTTCATCATCCAGCGCGCGTGCTATCACACGTATTGCCACATGGACGCATACGTTTTTGCACCTTCGAAATCGTCATTCGCACGATGAGCAGCGTGGAGTAAAGGCTGACAACTGACTGACGTAGTACGCGTTGGCTGGGAAGCTGGACATCTTCCAGACCTCACTACACCGGCGTCGGCGGGAGCGGCGCTAGGCATCAGCAGCATCAGGCAGCAGGTGGTCATGGTGAAGAGGAAGTTTGAGCGGCCCGAGGATCTTGTCAAAAGCGATCCCGAGGACGAAGACTTCGAAGAGGCTTCCTCGCCTCGACAACGCGCGCGACCGCAAGGACGCTCGTCGAAGAGAGCGAGACCGCCAGCGGCACGCAAGCCTGCCAAGCGCCGGCGCGAAACGTACGGGGACAGCGAGGATGAGATAGAGCCGGACAGCGACGAGATCAGTGAAGAGGAAGACGAGTTCGACGCGAACAGCGCGCAAGACGTTGTCGCGCGCAACCCCAAGACTGGCAGGAGTGTAAGGGCGGCGTCGAAGAAGCGTGTGAACTACGAGGTGCCCAGCGAGGACGACATCGAGGCCGAGGAGAGCGGCCCGGATCCACTAGCATCAACGCATGCCGAGCGCTCTAGACGCCGCCAGGCTGCACCGGAGACGTCCTCACTCATCGTCACGTTGAAGCTTCCGCTCAAGATGGAAGGTAGACGATCATCGCGCGTCCGCACTGGCAGTAAGAATACCGGCACACGCGAGCCGACACCGGGAGAGCAGCGCGGCATGGGTATGCGTAGGAGCAGCCGTATCTCGCACGATGACGAGAATCCGCTGGTCGCATTGACGGACTCTGGACGACATCAGCAGGTGACGCGAGCCGGCACGGCGACCCCAGAGCCCGAGGTCAGGCGTCCGACTCGTGGAGCCAAAGGGCTGAAGAAGCCGCCGAGCGCGATCATGGAGGCGTCTCAGGAGGACTCTCCGGTAGCTGCGCTGGCGACGCAAGAAGACCCCACTGGTTCGCAGCTTGTTCCCAAGGTGCGGCGACCATCGCCAGAGGCTGATGAGATGGACGACGAGATCCATATGGAGCACATGGACGAAATCGAGCAAGTGGTGCAAGAATCGCAGGATGACAATGAGGAGGATGAGGCACCGGTCATCAAAGGTCGCACACTCAGGACCCGGAAGCCTTCTACACCTCCGACCTCGCAGCCATCGCGCGCTGTTCGTCGGTCGATGCGTGCCGGCGCGAAGAAGCCTGGCATGGAGCAAAGCAGTGACTTTGAGCCAGATGCCGAGGGTGAGGCAGATGTGGAGGAGAATGTCTCGGAGTCTGATGAGCTCCTCAAGCCGAACAGAGACAGCAGCAATGGCGAGAGCAGAAGTGGCCGGCGCTCAGGTAGACTCACTCGCAAGACCGCCTCGCAACGTAGCCGGTCACGGCGACACGCGTCAGAAGAGGAGCTCGACGAAGAACTCGATCCTGAGGAGGTCGCGGATGAGGCAGCTGATCTCGAGGAAGACCGGCGTCGCAATAAGCGAGAGAGAAAGCGACCGGCTACTGGGGCTGGCATTGCGTTCGAGACCAATCTTCGCAATCGGGGCAAGAAAGTCGACTACCGCATCCTTCGCCCAGAGCTGCTGCTACCGCTGGAGGACGATGATGCGATCGCCGGGCCCGCTACTACACCCCAACGTAATCGTCGTACTGGTGGCGGAGGCGGAACGTATCGCAGCCTGTTCTCGACTTTCGGACCATTCGGCGGTGCGGGAGGCCCTCCTCCCGTGTTCGGCGGACCCGAGGGCGTCGGAGCCACTGGCGGTGTCGACTCGGACAGCAGCGATGACGAGGCGAGAGGAGGTCAGCAAGGCATGGGCGGCGCAGTTGGCATGACACCAACCTCTGCATATCCTAAACCTTATCAGCCTCAGGGCCCGGCCAGCGACGCCCTCCAAGGACAAGGTGGCGGACCCGTTGGCCTTGGCAAGGTCAAGGACAAGAAGGCTCTGGCCGATGCCGATCCTCTGGGCGTTGACCCGAACGTCAGCTTCGAGGGCGTCGGTGGGTTGGACGACCACATCGATCGCTTGAAGGAGATGGTCGCACTTCCGCTACTATATCCCGAAGTCTTCCAGCGCTTCCATGTAACGCCGCCTCGCGGTGTCCTCTTCCACGGCCCTCCCGGTACTGGCAAAACTCTGCTTGCGCGGGCACTCGCATCGAGTGTCAGCTCTTACGGGAAGAAAGTGACTTTCTACATGCGCAAGGGTGCCGATGCACTGAGCAAGTGGGTTGGAGAGGCGGAGAAGCAACTACGGTTGCTATTCGAGGAGGCGCGGAAGAACCAGCCAAGCATCATCTTCTTCGATGAGATCGACGGCTTGGCGCCCGTGCGGAGCAGCAAGCAGGAGCAGATTCATGCCTCTATCGTTGCGACCTTGCTGGCGCTGATGGATGGTATGGATGGAAGAGGGCAGGTGATTGTCATTGGTGCCACCAATAGACCGGACTCGGTCGATCCCGCGCTGAGACGTCCTGGACGCTTCGACCGAGAGTTTTACTTCCCACTTCCTGATGTGAAGGCGAGGCGTGCGATCCTTGACATCCATACCAAAGGCTGGGAACCGCCGCTGCAGTCGGCCTTTACAGACCAGCTGGCCGAGATCACCAAAGGATATGGCGGTGCTGATCTTCGCGCTCTGTGCACCGAAGCGGCACTCAACGCCGTGCAAGGCACGTTCCCGCAAATTTACTCCAGCGACAAGAAGCTCGTCATCGACCCCACGCAGATCAAGGTCTTGGCCAAGGACTTTATGCTCTCCGTGAACAAAATCATACCCTCTTCCGAGCGCTCCGCTGCTTCTGGAGCCGTAGCGCTGAAGAAGGACATCGAGCCTTTGCTTCGGAAACCCCTAAATGAACTCGCAATGCGGATGGAGGAGGTTCTCCCGCGCAAGAGGAAGGCCACCGCGCTAGAGGAGGCGATGTACGATGATCGGGAGGACGAGCATGGGTTCGAGCGAGAGACAATGCAGCGCCAATTCGAATCGGCAAGGGTGTTCCGGCCTCGGTTGTTGATCCATGGCGTGCAGGGTATGGGACAGCAGTATCTCGGTGCTGCGCTGCTGAGTAAGCTCGAGGGCGTGCATGTGCAGAACTTCGACATGGCGACCTTGATGAAGGACTCCACGCGAGTAAGTGCTGTCCTGGCGGGACCCAAAGACCGAGCTGACAGTTCTACAGTCCCAAGAAGCCGCGATCGTGCAGCTGTTCGAAGAAGTCAAACGACACAAGCCCAGCGTCATTTACCTGCCCAACGTGGACATGTGGTACGACACGCTTACCGACACGGCGATCCGCACCTTCACTGGCCTTCTTCGCAGCTTGCCACCTACTGATCCCGTTCTTGTTCTTGGTGTCATGGATCGAGAGCTTCATGATGAAGACCAGAAAGTCCACGACCAGGAGAAGCAGGCGGAGAAGAGGATGGATAGAAAGATGCTGCAAGATCTTTTCAACTACTCGGGCAAGAACCGATTCCTGCTCACCAAGCCTGACAATCCGTCCCGCCACGAATTCTACCGGCAAGTTATCGAGCTCATTGCGAAATCACCAGCCGAGCTCCCAGAACCTGAGCAGCGGAAACGACGGAAGCTTGTGGAGCTGCCTGTGGCCGCGATTGCAGAGGAGCCGAATCGCGGTCAAACGAAGGAAGACCAGAAGGCACAAAAGAAGAAAGATCGCCAGACACTCAACATGCTCAAGCTCAACATCCAAAGTGTAATGGACCAGATCAAGCAGAAGTACAAGAAGTTCCGCACCCCACCTGTCGACGAGGCGATCATCACGTACCTATATGACGAGCAGAATCCGGAGCTGATTGCCACGGACCTCACCGAAGAGCAGCGGCAGGCACAGCGGCTCTTCCGGCCGTATGAGCTCGATAAGGATGACAAGGGCGTTGGAGGTCTGCGCGAAGTTGCGACTGGCAAGTTTTACTACAACCTTGATATCGTGGTGATCGAGAAGCGGTTGTCCAACGGTTACTACAAGCGGCCCCGGGACTATCTGGCAGACATCAAACGCTTGTCAAAAGATGCGAGGACTCTGGGCGATCCGGATCGGACGCTGAAGGCCAATGAGATGCTCGCCAATGTCGAAGTCGACATGACCACGCTCGAGCAGGGTCAACCTGCGTTGGTGGCCGAGTGCGAAGCTGTCTATGCACGGGAGGTGGCGCGAGAGAGGAATCAGGTCGAGAAGACTCGAGAAGCCGAGCTCGAAGGACAGAATGTTCCACGCATCGTACCGAACCTGCCGCCTCTAAACGCATCGAAGACGACCACGGAGACATCAGGGCCCGTAATGCTTGGGCAGGAGGTGCCGGGACGCCCACAGCTGCAGTTCCCGTACACACCTCTGCAGACCGCGCCGCCACTGCACTCGAATCCCTGGAGCACCACCAACGGCAGTCACCCGTCCCACCAGACGAACGGATCGACCGTGCCGCCACGGCCTCACGAAGACTCTGAGATGCTGGACACTCAGCCTGAGATGTATGGCAATAGTCAACGTGATCAGCAGCACATCACGCCCAGTCAGCAAGGTGGCACCCAAGGGCAACGCTCACAAAAGAGCGCCCTCACGCAGATTGCGCACGGCTCTCAACTCAACGAGTATCACAACAGCGCGTCAACGACAACGTCGGGCAAGAAGACTAGTGATCGCAGCAGCGGGCCGTTCTCGGTCGGCACACAGAACTCCAATGGCGTGCGGGGCGATCATCCCGACTTCTTCACGACGGCGGCCACCTACGGAGGCAGCGAGGCACACGAACTACCCGACACGCAGCCGCCAGAGGACGTCCCGGCATCACAGCAATCCCAACCGTCCCAGTCTTCGCAGGCCATGCCGCCACCGCTCAACCACCGCCAATCGTCTATCCAGGCCTTGCTGAACAATGACGGCGAGTCGGCATCTCAGCAGAAATCGCAACCGGCACCGCGGATCATCCTCGACCACAGCCGACTGGAGAAGCTGCATCAGGAGCTGGTGAAGAGGAGCAGTGGCATGTCGGTGGAGCAATTGGAGCAGGTCAACGCGCAGCTCATGGATGTGCTGTGGAAGACCCGGGGCAACTGGAACCGCGAGCAGGTTTTGCTCCGCGTCAAGGATGCATACAATGAGACCGAGGCGGATATTGAGGCTTGCCAGAAGCTGCTTGATCCGAGCCAGCCGAGCGAGCGGTGAAGTTGGATGGATGGCGCGCTTTAGGAGACTTGTATGGCATTTAGCGTACTCGCCATTGTATAGCTTTTGAAATGTCCATACACTTAGGATACAGTCATTGCACCTTACGGTGCCACAGATTGGGAGTTGTGCAATGTTCGTCGCTGGGTTGAGGAAGTGACTGTTGTGAGGTAGAGGGTCTGCGCGTGATAGTCCATCCTGCATAGGAGTCTTTGAACCAACCTCGTGAAGTCTTGTCTCTTGGTAGCCTTAGCGTCAATACCTTCAATCGACATCGAAGCCCCATCAGCGATGGTCCTTGGTCTGTATACATCGCCTCATGGACCGAAGTCATGTAGTCGTCTCCGTCCGTTCCCATCTCATCATCGACTTTCTAGCGACACTGAACACAGATAAGATCGTTGACCTAGTATCGGGTGCGTCCCTGCCCACGACGCTGCTTTGGCTTCGGGGCCTCCTGCCAAGCCTGCTGACTCCTCTTCCTCAGCCCGGTGATCGTCGCATTCGCCACCGGCAGGCTCGCAAAGGACGTTCCGTACTCGGCAACAGTAGCTGCGATGGCCTGGGTGTTGATCTCGAAGGCCGCCAGATCGAGATTGGTCACGTTGTCGCCCGCCTGGTGGTAGTTGACGTCGTAGGCGATGCCCGCCGTGCCGCCGAACATGAGGACCTCCTCTTCGGTCTTGATCTCTTCCGCCCCGGTGAAGAGGCCTCCGGATGCGATGCCGACGTCGAGGAAGGGGCCGTAGTCGGAACGACCGTCGAAGGCGGTGCTGGTGAAGTTCAGGCCGTTGGCGGTGAAGAAGTCCTCGAAGAAGGCTTCCGCTTCCGCGGACCCGGGCGGACCACTGATATTGAAGCTGCTGCCGTCGCCGTCGTAGATGGCGTAGATCGGGTTCGGGGAAGCGATCATGTCGAAGTTCAAGTACTAATAGAGACATCAGTATTCAGCCGCACGCCCGTCATCATTCGCCAGACTCACCAGCGGGATCGCTGCCACCTCGGCCGAGGACAGCTGGGAGACGTAGTATGTCGAGCCCAGCAAGCCAAACTCTTCTCCACTCCACCAGCAGAAGCGCACGGCGTTGGCCGTCGAGTAGGCCGTGAGCTGCTCCGCGACCTCCAGCAATCCCACGCTTCCCGAGCCGTCATCGTTGATGCCTGGCCCCGCCGATACGCTGTCTGCGTGCGCACCCAACACGAGAGTGCTGGAAGCGTTCCCGCCGATCGTCTGAGCAATGACATTGGCACTAAGCCCGGGTCAGAAAGCGGCGCAGCTCTGCGGTCAAAGTTGTGCTTACGTAGAGACGTTGCGGATATCTGCTTCCACGCTCATAACCCCGGTGACCACCGTTCCAGCGGCCAGAGTGTCGAGTATGGCTGTCCCATTCTCCAGGGCAATCTGGAGAGTCGGCACATAGTCGCCTTCTGGCCGCGGTGGCGGGCCAAGCGTGCCGCCCTGTACTACACCCGCGACGTTGTTGTAGATCACAGCGGCGGCTGCGCCTGCAGCCCCTGCCAGAGCTGACTTGAGTCCGAATTCACAGCTACCGCGGGAGATGAGAGCAATGTTGCCCTCGACCTCCGCAGGGTAGTCGGAGGCGTTGCAGCCAAGATTACTCACTGCCACCAGCGGTGCCGTGACGTTGCCTCCTGGAGAGTACTCGAAGTAGACGGCGCCTTGGTCCACACCATCGACGGTCAGTGTGCCTTCGCCTTCCGCGTACAGTGCGATGAAGGGCTGCACGGTGACGTTGTAGTAGTCTCCCAAGGCACCCAGGCTCTCGACGAGGTAAGCGACGGTGCCGTTGTGTCCAGCGCTGCCCATGACCCGGTTGCGGCCGGGCGTCGCATAGGCAATGTCCTCCAAGTCTTGAGCTTTGGCCAGAAGATTCTCGGCGGTGATGGACGACTGCAAGGCGCTCGAGTCTACCGCTGGGAGGGCGGTGGAGGTCGGACCAGCGGTCGAGGCGGACGTGGCCGAGGAGCTGTATGGCACGGGACTCGGCCAATGCGGATGGCCGGACCATCCGTTCGGCTTCCAGAAGCCTTTCCCAGTCTTCGGCTTCGAGGGTGAGGCATCGCGCGCCGTGACGGCGGCAATCAGCAGGGCCAGCGCCAGATGGCTACGCATTTTGAGGATTGATAACGGGGCGCGGGAGAGAGGATAAGATGGAGATGGAATCTGCAGGACCAGTCACCTCTTCTACCTGTACCTGGATGGCAGCACGCTCTGCCTGTGCCTGGATCTCGTCATCGCGATTGGCACTTGCCCT
>JAWDJV010000581.1:0-12539 GCA_033119285.1 Teratosphaeriaceae sp. CCFEE 6253
ACGTACCCCCGGCTCTGCCGCAGACTCTCCCTGCCCGCGGGGTCGCTCTGCAGTAAGCCCCCAGTGAACATGAACATGTCCCCCCCTCCCGCGCCCACACCCGCGCCGGCCATCTCCCCGCTCGCGCGGCCCCGCCGGAATCCCGCGCTCTCGCGCCGCCGGCCGCGCTCGTAGTCCGTCATGGTCGCGTAGCTCCGGCTCTTCCGCTGGCTCGTCCGGCGCGCCGCAGACATGGTACTGCTACTACTGCCGCCCTCCTCGCCTGCGCCTGCTGCGCTTGTGTCATCCCCGTCGTCGCCGCCGCTGCCGCCGAAGGAGGTCGAGGGTAGAGCCTCGTCGGTGCCCTCCGGATCGCCGTACATGACGCCGTCGCCGCCCCAGGGCCCCGCGGTCCAGCCCCCGCCCGCGCCGGTGGTGCTGCTGCTCGACGTCTCCCCCGGCACGGACAGCCGGCGCGCGTACTCCGACGCTGGCGTGCTCTGCCCTGAGGCGGTGGTCGAGGAGCCGGCGTCGGGGGCGCCGTAGTGTAAGGGGTGGAAGGGCGACCAGGCAAAGTCACGGATCAGCGTTGTATGGGCTTCCTGTTGGGGTGGGGGGGAGGCGAGGGTGGCGGTGGAGGCGGGGCGGGAGGTGTGGCTGAGCGTCGACATTCTGGTGGAGGTGTGCGAGGGATGGCGATCGCGCGGGGCGGGGCGGCGGGGGGGTGGTGTGCTGGATTCGGCGTTGAAGGAGAGGGAGCGGGTGGATCGGCGGTGATGTAGTCCAAGGCGGGCGAGAGCGGAGGTGAGGTGGTGTTCGCAGGAGGAGGCAGGACGTCGGTCATCCCCCTCTCACGTGGCCTGTCTGATCAATCTACGCGCAGTCAGCCTCCACCACACCACACCACACCACATCCAGCCCGCCCATCGTGCTTGCCACGTACCAGTCAGTCCCCCACAACAGGCAGCAGCACGCACCCGAGACGTGTCGCGGAAGGAGCTACAGCAGCGCGCCTTCCCTGCCCTCGATCGCTCTTGCCTGTCCTCCCGAGCCTGGTGTTGTGGGAGCGAGAGACCCGTTACCGGCGCCCGAGGATGGTCAAGGGTGCTATTAATAGACGGACTAGCGTAACAGCGCGGCTGGGGGCGTTGAAAGCTTCTTTGCGCTCCCTCGATCTAGGCGGCCGCACTCATGAACAGTGTCTCCTTTCCATCCACCGAAGAGATGCCAAGCCAGTACCTCACACGCTGACAGGCATCACCGGAACATTTCTCCACTGAAGCATCCCGAGGTCGCTCATCACCACGATCCTGGAGGCCTCGGCTGGCTCAGCAGACGCCGAACCTCGAGGCGAAGAAGCTCAGCCCCCCCGCCGTTTCAGACTGTCCGCACGCTAGCCCGATCCAGCTGCGAAACGGCGGGTCGGGGCCCCACTCGACGCCCCCACCAGCTCGGTCGGGGGTCGAGGCCCGACCACGACATCCCGAACGCGGCCGCGTGGGAGCGTCGAGACCGCAGGTGCGTGTGTCACGGCAGCGCATGGGCTCCGAGGAGAGGAGAACCACGCCCCAGCCATGCCCCCCCTTGCCACCACCACCGCCGCATCCCTTCCCGACCCCACCTCCACCTCCACCTCTCCTCCCGATGACCCCCTCGCCGCCCACCTCCGCGCCTTCCTCCGCGCCCGCCATCCGCCCAAGACCTTCTGCCCGTCCGAGGTCGCGCGCGCCCTGTCCGCCGCCGAACTCCGCGAGCTCGGGTGCGCGACGTGGAGGGAGGCCATGCCGGCGGTGCGGGAGCTGGCTTGGACGTGGCGGGACGGGGCGCGGACGGGCGAGGGGGAGGGACGGGTGGATGTGGGGGTGCGGGTCGAGGTCCTGCAGCGGGGCGTCGTGCTGGGTCCGGAGGTCGGGTTGGGGGATGTGCGGGGCCCGATCCGTCTGCGCAGGGCGGCGACAGGAGGGGAGGGCTGATGGGGTGGCCGGCTCGGCCACGTCCACTGCCTCTCCCGTCCGCGATCCTCTCCCGACGTAGTCCCTCCTAGGCACCGATCCCGGGCAGAAGACCGAGCGATCGCAGGAGCGATTGCCAGTGTCCCGACCGGGAACTGGGAACTGGAGGGCGCATAGCCGCAGCAGGACGTGATTGCATCACAGCGAGTCTTTCGAAAGCACGCAGAAACTCCAGAGCTGGCGGGGCGCGAAGCAGGACCGCGAGGCCCATGCGAAGCACAGGCATACACCACCGATCCCGGCATCGAGCCAAGGCCCACCACGTTGGGAAATGGTGGCCACGATCGCGAAGTGCCAGGACCTGCTGAACCCTGCGATGGCTGGCAGAGGTCACGTCGCCACAGTCACAGCGGGGAGAGGAGTGGTGGAGGAGATATGGCATAGACCGGCTTAAGTTGGTGGTCTTCGACAGGGTGAAACGGCTGCGTGTCGGTCTTCAGGCCGGATGTACCACATACTACCACATCATGTCAACGCCTCTACTGTACACAAACACCGCACACATGCTTTACACACACCACCCCCCGTCGCTAAACCCACATCCATCCCCGTCGCACCCTACTAAACACACAAGAGCGAAGAACCCACGCCCCTCTCCCCATGCCCGGGGAACACCACCTCACCACCCTTCCCTCACTCCTTCTTCCCCCCAAACCACCCCAGCGCCCCCTTCTTCATCTCCCGCATCTGCGCCTCGACCGCCTTCTTCTGCTCCTCCTCCTCCTCCCGCAGCCAACTCGCCCCGTGGTCCCTAATCTGCGTCTCGATCGCCTCGTACTGCTTCTGCCCCTGCACGCGGATCTGATCGCTCAGCGTCAACCCCTTCGCGTATCCCGCCGCAACCGTCGACCCATCCGCCAACACCATCCCGCCCCCACCTCCACCACCGCCCCCAGCGCTAGAGAGACCGAGCGAGGACGCCAACCCCCCCAGCGACCTCCTCGGCCGCCGCACGTTGTCCGCCGCGAGCTGCGCGTGCAGCGCCTCGCGCGCGACTTGCTCCCGCCGCCCAAACTCCGTCGCGATGTCCTTGCCCTCGAACGACTTGAGCGCGACCCGCACATCCTCCGTCGTCATCGCGGCCAGATTCTCCAGGAACGGGATCAGGCGCACCAGGTCCGGCGCGCGCGGGTCCCCGACCTCGCCATTCCACTTCGGCAACAGGATGGCGTTCTCCGGCTGCGCGGAGACGTGCGCCGCATTCGTGTCCAGGATCACGGTTTTACTCAGGTCGCGGTTCAGGTACGACAGGTCTTTCACGTAGGCTCCGTTCTCGTAGCGCGTCGCTTCACGGCCGAGCGGCCACATGACGAAGTGGTAGGGGTCCAGTTTCTTGATGATCGGGTCCGCCATGGATAAGGGGGAGGTGGTGAAGAGGACGAGCTCGTAGTACTGGCTCAGATACCGCAGGAAGTAGTCCAAGCCGGGCCGCTTCGCGGTGCGGTACCCGTGGGTCCGGTCCCAGGTGTTATGGATGAGCAGGTCCTCGAGGCTGAGCACGAGGGTGTAGGGGGGCCGTTGGTCGGGGGGCACGTCCGGGAGGAGCTTGGGGAAGGTGGGCTCGGTGTAGTAGCCCACCTGGCTGCCCAGGCGCGCGCGCATGCGGGACCACATCGCGCCGGGGGCCCAGCCTTCGGTCGAGGTGGGAAGGAAGCCGGCCGGGGGGTCTTCCTGGGCGGGGTTGTAGGGCCGGGCCAGGTAGAAGGCGCCGGTTAGGGTGCTGAAGAGGATGCTGGCGTACAGCCAATTGGCCATCTGGGCGCGGCGCCGGTCAAGGGAGGTCTCGTAGGCGCGGCGGTCATAGTCCCGCTCGCCTCCGCCATCGCCGCCGGCCTTCTCGCGGGGTGTGGTGGACGTCGGGTCCACGCCGTCGGTTTGCTCGGAGGGACGATCCGTTCGCATTTGGTTGGCGCGGCCGCTGCCGTATTCCATGTCGAATGTGCTGGGTAGGCCTTGCCGGAGGTCGGGGAGCGGTTGTTGGGGTTGCTGTGGTTCCGGTTCCGGTTCTGCTGGTGCTTCTGGCGGTGGCGGGGTGTTCTCTGCCGCTGCCTGCGCCTCCCACGCCGCATCCCGTACACTCCCCGGGATGGGACTATCAGCACCCGTCTGCTGCGCTATCGGCTCTTGCGGCGCCTGTGCGTCACTCTCCAGTACTCCCTGCCTGACCTCCGCATCTACCGGCCGCGTCCCGTCGACACTCGTCCTCCCACTCGCGGCATCCTCCGCTCGATTTGCCGCATTCGCCGCCAATGGGGGCGCGGCAAATTTGATGCCGTCTGAAGGTTTCCATGTCTGGTCGTTGATGCTGGTCCCGGGACTCGTCTGCCGTGTTGCCGCGCTTGCATGTGGGGGCGGCGGTGGTGATCGTGGGGTGGGCCGGCCTGAGGTCGGCCGTGGCGCGGGAGGCGGTGGCCGTCGTGGCCGGTCGGTGTATGTGCGGAGCTGTGATTGAAGAGTGGTGGATGGACGGGGCTGTCGGATGTGCTGGAGAGAAGCGGGGCGGAGTGCGAGGCGCGTCGCTCGGGGTAGCATTGTGGTGTGTTATGCAGAGATCTTTGGCTGCGTGCTCGCCGCGTTGAGAGTCTCCAGATGGTACACGCTGTCTCGTAGTAGACCCGACACCATTCTCCTTCTCGATACCTTCGTCTTCGAGCTTCACCCCCGAAGCTCGCCGCAGTCATGCCTGAGGCGTCAGTGTCACGTCGAACGGGCCAAGTGGTATCGGGGTTGGTACATGGAGATTAAATGTCATTCTCCCGTCTTACAGATCGCCCATTGCTCGTCAGCGTCGACACGATATGCACAGAGTCCGACAAACATCGTAGACCATTCAGCGACGACGGCAGCGCCCCCCATCGAATGCAGCGCGCAATCCAATGACCCCTCCACCACCCTTCGATGCCCTCACGTGCCTGGCCACTTCAGACGGCCACAGGAACGACACGATGGAGATACGTCGGAGCAGCCTGCCTCCTAGCCGTCCTAGCGACGCCCGCTCGCTGCATGACCGATGACAGCCTCCACAACCTCCGCGCCGACACCCGCGACCTCTTCTACCATGGCTACGACAACTACATGGCCCACGCCTTTCCCGAAGACGAGCTGAAGCCCCTCAGCTGCGCGCCCCAGACGCGGAACGCGGAGAACCCGGCCGACATCGGATTGAATGATGTCCTGGGGAACTACAGCGTGACCCTCATCGACTCGCTGTCGACGCTCGCCATCCTCGCCAGCGATCCAGACGAACATCATGCGGCGAAGGCGCTGTCGGACTTCCAGGACGGTGTCAAAGCGCTGGTGGAGCTGTACGGCGACGGGACGGAGGACGGCAGGTGCGGCAGCCGAGCATGCGGCTTCGATCTCGACAGCAAGGTCCAAGTCTTCGAGACCAACATCCGCGGCCTCGGCGGCCTGCTTTCCGCGCACCTCTTCGCCGTCGGCGACCTCCCCGTCCGCGGCTACAACGCCACAGCCGAACCCCCGAACCCGGGCTCCTACTACCACCCCAGGGACAGCCCCGACATCCCCTGGCCCGACGGGTTCGTCTACCACAACCAACTCCTGCATCTAGCCCACGATCTCGCCTCCCGCCTCCTTCCCGCCTTCACCACTCCCACCGGACTCCCGTACCCGCGCGTCAACCTCCGCCATGGGATCCCCTTCTACCGCGACGCCTCGGAAGAAGGCATCTGCCGCGTCGACGGCACTTCTCCCCCCCGGTCTGCGGGCCCGCGCGAAATCACCGAGACCTGCTCTGCTGGCGCCGGGAGTCTGATCCTCGAATTCACGACGCTCAGCCGGCTGACGGGAGACAGCAGGTTTGAGGTCCTTGCCAAGCGGGCGTTTTGGGCGGTGTGGGAGCGTAGGTCGGGCGTGGGACTGATTGGCGGGGGACTGGATGCGGAGAGTGGTCAGTGGAGTATGCCGCCGCTGGCCGGGATCGGGGCCGGGGTGGACTCGTTCTTCGAGTACGCGCTGAAATCGCACATCTTGCTCTCGGGCCTGCATCCCCCACCCACCGACACGGATCCCGACGTCCTGCCGGGGCTGTCGGTCGACCAACACGATCCGGACGCCTATCTCCAGGTGTGGCAGCACGCCCACGCGGGCATCAAGCGGCACATCCTCCGCGACTCCGCGACCGAAACGCACCCCTACTACGGCCAGAGCGACCTCATCACCGGCGCGCCGCGCTACGCCTGGATCGACAACCTGTCGGCCTACTACCCCGGCCTGCTGACCCTCGCGGGCGAAGTCGCCGAAGCGGTGCAGGCGCACATGGTTTTCGCGGCGCTGTGGACGCGCTACGCCGCGCTGCCCGAGCGCTGGATGGCGCACACGGCGCACATTGATCCCAATTTCAAGCACTGGGCGGGGAGGCCGGAGTTCGTGGAGAGTACGTGGTATCTGTTCCAGGCGACGCGGGATCCGTGGTTCCTGAGCGTTGGGGAGATGTTCTTGAGGGATGTGCGGCGGCGGTGCTGGACGCGGTGTGGGTGGGCGGATTTGGGGGATGTGATTAGTGGGTCGCAGCGGGTATGTCATAGGCTCGGGATCTGTGCGGTTTGGGCCCGGGGAGTGTTTGCTGACTTGGGGGACAGGACCGCATGGAGAGTTTCTTCCTGGGCGAGACGGCCAAGTACCTGTACTTGCTCTTCACGCCCGAGCACCCGCTCAATCGAGGCGATCGACCGATCGTCTTCACCACCGAGGGCCATCCGCTCGTCATCCCGGACCGTCTGCGCACAACTACACCCCTCAAAGGTGCCAATCCGGGCCCCGCGAACGCCGCGCCAACGTGCCCAGCACCCCCTCCCCCGCTCCCCCTGACCATCAGCCACGTGGCCAACGACCGCACCCTCTTCCACGCCGCGGCCCTCGCCCAGCTCCACCTCGTCCCCATCAACCCCTCGCGCGCCTCCGCCCTTCTCCCCGCCCATTCCCCGGACTCCCCTGGCATCACGCTCGCGGACATCCGGAGCCCGAGCAATTACACCTTCTACCCCTGGACCCTGCCCGCCTCACTGATCCCCGCCCACGGTACCTCGGCGCCGATTCGCAACCCGGTCATCAGCACGCTCACGTTCCCCCCGCTGACCCCCGCGGATGGGACGGAGGCCGTGAAAGGCATCATCGCCCTCGGCGCGCTGCAGAAGGTGATGGAGGGCGTGCTGGTGAACAGTCTGTCCAACATCCGCCTGAACATGGTCCAGGAGCCCAAGAAAAGCTCGCTGGGACTGGTGGACGGGAAGCTGGAGATGGTGGGCGGCGCGAAGGAGTTCCGCATCCACGGGATCGCGAACTGGGCGCTGGGCCGGGACGAGAAGGTGTTGGTCAGTCAGGAGGCATTGGCGGCGGTTGCGCCGGCGGACCCGCATTTTACGCGGGTGAAGGATCTGGAGATGGTGGATCTGGTTGTTGATGCGCCGGCGTTTGCTACCGGGACTGAGGGAATGGGTGGAGGGGTGGGGAGGGATGAGGGGGAGGACGAGTTTGAGGTCGAGATCGAGATGCCCGAGAATGGGACGATGGAGGGCTTGTGGGGGGAGCTCGAGGCCATGGTCTCGGGACTGCTGCGCTCGGCTACCACGGCGGGACCGGCGGTATCGTCGTCAGCGCAAGCGCCATCGCTGATCCGGCACGTCATCCCCGCCATCCTACCCACGGGCGCTGGAGCCGCCCCACTACCCGCACTCCTCGACAGCTCCACTGCGACAGACCACATGCAGCTCCGCCTCGGCCAGCTGCCCACGACCAGCATCTTCTACCTCGACAGCACGCTCTGCCCGCCCCTGCGCCTGCCCTCCCACATCGCCAAGCACTACAACATCCTGGTCATCAAGCGCGGCGCGTGCTCCTTCAGCGAGAAACTCTCGACCATCCCGTCCGTGGCCCCCAGCGCGGAAGGTCTGCAACTCGTCATCGTGCTGTCCGTGCCTGAGAGCCAGAGTGACGCGGAGCAGGCGAAGGGGGTGGGGAGGGAGTTGATCCGGCCGCTGCTGGATGAGGTGCAGCGGACGCCAAATGGAGTCGAGAGGCGGCATGCGATTGCTATGGTTATGGTGGATGGTGGAGAGGAGACGGTGGGTGTGCTTGTGGGCGCTGCGAAGAGTGGGGGGTCGTTTGATGCAGATGGGAAGTTCTTTGAGGGGACAGTGGGTGGTGGTGGGGAAGGAACGTTTGGTGGCGGTGATGATGAAGAGGCGGCGGCGCGGACCGGCCTGGGCGTCAAGAGGCGGTATTGGTTTGAGAGCTTGGGCGTGCCAATTGCAAATCTGGTCATCCTCTGATTGGGGAGTGGGTGTCGGAGGGCATCGCCTTGCATAGCGTGGGCGTTTGTATGGGGTCAAGGATGTACATAGGACCAGCATGAAGGTCTCCCTACCGATGCGCAAGGATTCAATCGGAATGCTGGAATGGGAACCCCAGTGGAAGCATCCGGTGGTCAGTCCCAGTTGAGTGTGTGATGCCGGCGGCAATGACTCGACCTCCTTGGGTGCTCGCCCTGCCCTGCTTGGACGTGCATCTCATGCACTGGCTTCTGCCGGCCACGCCGCTGCGGAGTGGGTCACTTACGTCCGTCCGTTTGACCGAGTAGTCGTCGGTGGCAGGAAAGGCGACGATACGAGAAGGCCGGCGACGATGCACGGACGGTGAATCTCGCCTTCTCTGCTTGGAGGTACGGTTGCATGTCCATCTATCAACGTGGGAGACGTTGTCCACTACAGACGCAAAAGCGTCCAGGCCCTAGCAGCATCCACCGCGCGACGCGCCGCCCCTCCCAAACCTCACTCGTCCACGCCATCGCGCAGCAAAGTCGTCCAACACTTCCAGACTCCACCTCCCGGCCTCTCAAACCCCCATACCATCCCCAAGACTCACCGCCGCCCCATCACATCCCACGCCCACCCTGCCCACTCCCTGACCTCCGCAAACGGACTAATCACCCCGCGCATCATCTGCCTGAGCACCACGTCCACAAGCTTCCGGTAGCAGATCTCGGTCACCAGGTCCGCCGGGTCTAGACTCGCCATCGCGTCGCTGCTCAGCCCGCAGGAGGAAGTCGAGGAGGCGCGCGCGGGCGGCGAGGCCGTCCAGCAGCTGTTGGAGCGCTGTCGGGAGGTGGGGGAGGGGCGGCAAGGGGGAGGGGACGGCGTTGAGGGGGAGGAGGGCGGGGAGGTCGTCGGGCTGGACTTGGGTGGTGCTCCTGCGGTTGGTGTTGTTAGATTGGGTTGGATGGGGTTGGTATGGCTGCGGGGGGAGGGGCTTACATGAGGCCCAGGCGGCGGAAGTCGGTGATTACCGTGTCGTGTTGCGTCGAGTCCTGTCTTGTGCGAGTCGGTTTGTCTTGTGCGTGTCGTCGGATATCGATGTTGGTCAATCTTGCAGCTGCTGCAGTCAATAAGTCGTTCTTTCTGAAATGGAGAACCTCACTAGATTAGGGTGCAGCTGACCGTGGGCAGCGAGTGAGCACCCACGAGTACACTCTCTGATCGATCGTTTCAGTACCTACATCGATACCACATACCCTTCTAGATACAGCCCAAATACTATCAACAAGTCCGATCAAGCGAGCATTGATGCTCACCGAGCCCCAGCGCTCGTGCCCCCGTCGTTGACTCCGTAAAGCCCCTCCAAGCGGCATCTCGCATTGCCCCTCCAGCACCCTCCCACCCACCTAGTTCGCCTTCTTGCCACCCCCGCCAATGGCCATACCGAACCCGTAGTTGTACGTCAGGCTGCCCCCGATGTTCGCCGCGAACAACTGCAGCCCCCCCATCAACGCCTCCACGATCAACATCCAGGTCACCGGCGCATACGCCGCCTGCGCCGAGCTCGCGGACCCGGAGTCCAGCCCCACCTTGCCGAGCAGCGTCTGCTTCGACGCCGACCGCCGGCAGTACCAGATGTACGTCATGACGGCGATGACGATGTCGTTGGCGATGGCGTGCGCGATGACGCCCTTGAACTTCTGCTTGATGGTCTTGCCGTCCTTCTCGTACAGGCCCTGCTTGTCGATGGCCTTCTTGGCCTCGCCGACGCCGGTCGTGACGGCGGGGATGGAGAAGAGGAGGCCCAGGCTCAGCAGGAAGTAGGAGGCGCGGGTGGCGTCGTTGCCGATGGGGAGGGAGGAGGCGAGGAAGGCGGGGAGGGAGGCAGCGAAGGCGTTGGCGAGGTCGAGCCCGACGGCCAGGGAGATGAAGGCGATGGGCATGTGCACCACCGCGGGGTGGATGGGCTTCTTGAGCGGGTTCTTCGGCTCGCTGGGGGGGATTGTGTCAGTGCTACACGTCCTGGTCTGGGCTGGGGTGTTTCGTACGTGGTATTCATGTTGACGGGGATTCTTGGCGGTGGAGCGGGCTTCAGCGATGCTTTCAAGTCGTCGCTGAGCAGAGAGCGCGAGCGAGCGCGGGCGTCGGACATTGGTCTTGGGCTTCCGTTGCAAGCGGTCGTACGTGCTACCGAGTGGAGAGAGGATTCGGCAAGATTGTGACAACGACAGTGGTGAGAGGAGATCTGATCTGACGACGTGGACGACGGCGGTCTGTGCTGACGGCGGAGTACGGCTGAGGAGGGACGAGAAGGGAGCTGCTTTTCTATCGTTTCATCCCGATTGGGACATTGGTTTCTCCACCCCCGTACATGATGCATCAGAGAGACAGCCAATAATTATCTTGGGAGCTACGATAAGCAACAATAAATTTGATCTGCGTGCAGCTGCGTTGTCGTGCCTGGGAAGTGGTAGAGCTTTGATACAGAAAGCAGCTTCGCCATAGATGTTGAAATGTTCCATTGTCAATCCCCGACCCTACAGTTTGATTTCATATACAGCGTGGCAGCAATGCCTTACTACAAGCTCAACGCAGCGCTGATTGCTGGCGGTGTAGAGATGGTCAGCGCCCCGCCACTACGCGCACGGTGGCTGGCAGTCACAACGAATCCCCTCCCGATCACGCTTCTGGAGCGCAGCCGATACAATGCGTCGTCAAAGTGCAAGACCAGCATCTGCGACTGCCACCTTCGGTATCCCTAGGCTCTTCGCTTCTATTAGGATCTCTGCCAGCCACCGCAACAGTGCCTCGCCGAAGATGCGCGTCTCGTGGACGAGCTTGGCCCGGAGCGTGCGACTTGTAATGGGCGGTGCCTCTCTCGGTAAACTTCTCATCCTCAACAAGAGCGTATGGGGTCCAGTACTTGAGTGTTGTAGAGTCTAATGGAGACCCTCTGCTGTGTCCGCACCAGTGCACTTGATCGCAGAACGCAGGATACCGCCGATGCCAGTCTGTGTGGCACAAATACCACGCCACCCTTGTCTATCCTGCTTGCTTCCTGTAGATCCTCAACGACAATGCTGGCTAAGTCCTTGCCGTTGGGTCGCGCGGAGTTGAACTGACTGAAGCCATAGTCTGCGCCTTCGGGGGCTGCTGGATTGAGCCCGATGGCTAGGTATTTTACCGGGCTTCCGTGCTCACAGCGCAGCTTGAGCACATCCTCGACGTGCTCCAAAGATCGCTTCTGCCGATGGCCGTGGAGGAGCAGGGTGTCTTGTTCCGGCTTGCTGGGTGGAGCATCTCATTGTCCCGACTCGCGGCCGAGCCGTTTGCTGTGCCATGTGGTAGAGCTTGGTGTCCGGCGGCACAGCAATTGGTCCGACCTGAGCTACCGTTCAAGGCCAGCACTGCTCCTCTTCGACAGGGACACCTGCTCTGTCGCGCGGTCGCAGTCCTCAAGCGGCCCTTCGAGTGGCTGAACAATTGGTCCAGTGACGCGAGTGGGTACAACTGTCTCTTGGTGGGCGCACACTGTAGGCACAATGTTAGAAAGGTACAGGGACAAGACTGGCGAGAGAACCTCCGGCTTACATTGCGACAGCGGTGGATCGGTCGACAGGCGATCTTGAAGGTGAGCTTCCGGGGAAGGGGCCTCCCTTGAGTCCAGCTCAGGGAGAGGCACTGCCAGCGGTCAACGCAGCGCAAAACGATGGGACCAACCTATGGATTCGTCGCCGGGCGGCCCGCAGAAGCGTTGTCGGTTCACATCATTCGTCAATCGCAGCTCGCTTGATGTCTGATTGGAGGACACATGCAGGTGAGCATGCCTCAGGAGTGATCATTCTGCCTCACCCGGCAGCGAACGTTGCCTCCCTCCAACCTGAACCTTCGATATCAGACATCAAAAACAGTCACGATGATACATCGCGATCCACGCTCGATTCTCCGGTCTTGCCGCTACTGGCAGAAGCGAATAGCAGCGGCAAAGGACGCGATGGCCGGTCCAGTCTCGACCGCACCTGTCAGCGAAAGTACAGACGCATCGCCCGTTCCCTCCTTCGACCTTTCCCAAGCCGAAAGCGCAAACGCATCATCCGTCAACATCTTCGACCTCCCGCGTGAGATCCGCGACATGATCTACGCGTGCCTCCCGCGCCTCGCCTGGATCGACATCGTCCACGCCCATCCTCGCACCAGCCGCCTCATCCCCCTCCACGACCGCTCCGTCAACCAGCCCGCGTCCAGCAAAGCCAACAGACGCCTGCGCGAGGAATCC
>JAWDJV010000582.1:0-12527 GCA_033119285.1 Teratosphaeriaceae sp. CCFEE 6253
GCTGCGTCATTCCAGATCGCTGACGCTGCTGGAGAACCATGTCCAGGTGCTGTCGGTCTCCTTGTGTCGATTGGGCTCGATGCATCGACAGTCTCTCCACAAGCATTGCTGATATTGGATAGCAGGACTCCTCGCGGACGTGGACTCCCGGCTTTGATCAGGTAGCAGCTGCTCTTGCATAGCATCCAGCAAGTTCTGCGCTATGATCAGCATCTTGCCTCGAACTCAGCAAGGAGACTCCCGCGATCTAGCTGACACTTCTGGCACCCTGGCATCGTCCGCTCGCTGTCTCACCGCACTGTCGCCTCTCGTCAGTGCTGGGGAATCGTCAAGCACATGCTTGGGGGATATATCACCAAGCAGTGACATATACACATGCATGCAGAGTCGCAGACCTAGGTCTCCCGTCGGAGCGCGCAATCCTTGTGGCTGCTCGCCGTTTTCACCGATCCCATGGTCGGCGGCGTCGTCATGAAGCCACCGTACACATCACTTGAACGGTGGCAACCGTGCTTGGAGGCATTCAAGTACGGCTATCCTGCGTCTGTTCCTGAAGACCTTGATCTTGGATCACTTGGCCCTTTCCGACACCGTACCGCCTATCTCAGATCCCCATGTATCAGTGAGCCTCTTACTCTTACTCGCTGATTCAATCTACTTCAGCTACCCGAATGACTCGTGAAGGCGTCTTTGACCATTCCGAAGATTCGCTCAAAGCGTTCAGCGTCTGCGCAAATGTCAGTGAATGTTCTGCTACAAGTGGCGCAAGACATGATGGGGATGCCGGACGTTCTCCTCGCACATGAGACGGACATTGAGACCAGTCCCTCCCCCATGATCTACACCACGCGACACTATCGTCGTAGCCGTATGGTCGGAATATGATCTGTGCTCTGGGGCCCTGTGCGTGGCGTGCCCTCGAATTGCACATCGATGTGATGCAGTCCAGTAGACTCTTTGCAGATTCGTCCTTGGGAAAAGCTAAGGGACACACGAGTTCCAGGACAAAGCCCTCTATCCTACGCAGGTTGCTGAGCTTCCGCGCGAAGTAACGAAGATGGGCCACTATCTCCGTCATCTTAGACTCCCCGTCCATGGCCACGAGTATGTGTAAGAGTTGTAAGGACCGGATGTGGTGCAGATTGGGTCCATTGAATAGGCGGGCACCCATGGCTGCGGCGTCTTCGTTGGGCATCTCATCCCAGCGCGACGGCTGTATCTTCAGCTTCGTAGGTTGATATAAGATGCTCTGTGCTTCGTTGCGGATCCGAGAGCATGTCTCGAGTATACTCGTATGATGTACATGTGCGCGCCGCTCGGATGGCCTGTGGTATACCCGATTCCGGTCGATCTCCTCAGGCCATAGGCCGACGAAGGTCGGGTTCTCAAACATGAGGAGCTCGATCTGGTCGGGCTGTAGTAGGTACTCGTAGATTTCCATCCGGAGCTCCATCGGCAAGTCAAAGAAATAGCAATGGTACGTCTTCTTCAGCACGGCCAGCTCTCTACGACTGATAGCGAGTTGCTCTCAGGTGCTTGCAAGCTGCTGCAGAGCCTCGTACAACTGCAGTCCTTGAGGGCCGGCTGCCCTTGAGTCATGGCGAGCTGACTCTGCGTTGCCGCGAGTTGTTGCTGCTTGGCCGCGAGCTGTTGTCGGGTGGCGGCGAGTTGCTGTTGCGTCGCAGCGAGCTGTCTTTGCATCGCGTTATCCGACGCCGTGATCGAGTCGACATCGCCGACATGGCGCTGTGCGGCCACCTGCGCCACAGCGCCGTCATGCGCGTCGTCCATGCTTCTGCAGCAGCAACACGATGGATGTGTCTGTGGGGGAAGAAGAATTGAGGGTCGCGAATTATATAAAACTCATTATGCAGCGGGAGCGGGACAGCGGCGGATCCCGTGTTAATTCCAGTGCTTTGGGCAGGAGCGCCCTGCGACGCACGTGAGAGCCCGATGGTATGCAAGCACAGCAGCCTGCAAGCAACGGGCCGCTCTCCGGCACAGCGATGCACCTCATGCGTCACATCAGCCAGTCAGACTCGATCGTCAAAAAGCAAAGGATGGTGCAGTGCAAACAGATGATGCTGCGTGGCCCATTGTCTGATGCACTTACAGCTGGTGCCTTCCCGCAGCTGGACCGACTCATCGACTCGCCCACGCCACAGCGCCGACGCAATGCCACAGCCACCTATCGTACACGCCCGCCGCCGTTCCCGCGACGCCTGCCTTCCATCCTTCATGTCCTGATCACTCAAGCCTCCCCCTCGATCCGTCCCACCACCCCACTCATCTCTTCCTCCCCATAGACCCTGAACCCCTTCTCCTTCGTCACGCTTGCAAGCTGCACGTTGTTCGCATCCAGCTTCTCCTCCATGACCTGCTTCAGCGTCCGCAGCACCATCTCCTCGGCCTCGGGCAGTGTTAGGGATTTGTGGTAGGAGGCTTGCAGTTCGGCCTGGGCGCCTTCAGATCCGGAGCCAATGGCTTTGGCATCGTAGCGGTAGAAAGTGCCGGACGGCTCGGCGTGGTAGCTAGATAGGTCAGTGTAAGGCAGGTGGAGGAAGGGGGAAAGGGCCCTGGGGCGTACAGGGATGGGCCGTTCTCGTCGTAGCCTGCGATGAGGAGCGCGACACCGAAGGGTCGGCTCATGATGCTCTCCTCCTCCTCTCCGCTCGCACTCTCACCAAATCGTAATGCGAGATCGCATATTGCCTGTGTCGCGCTCTCCACCTGCATCGCGGAGGGTCAGGATGTCAGCCAACATCCAGTTTTCCAATTGACCTTCCCGATCGCGTTCTTACACTGATGGCCTCCCCGTAGTTGAACGCGTGACTCTGGCTCGTCACCCGCGCGTGCTCAACCATGCTCCGTGCATCCGCCTGCAAGCCCGACATGGCGCATCCTATATGCCGGTCGATCTCGACGACTTTCTCGACGGAGGAGGTCTCAAGCAGAGTAGATGTGATGCGCTTCTCCACTCCCAAGATGACGCCGGAGGCGGTGGTGATGCCGATGGCGGTGCTGCCGAGCTTGATGGCTTCGAGGGAGTACTCGACTTGGAACAGGCGGCCTTCGGGCGAGAAGGTGTTGATGCCGCGGTCTGTCTCCCTGTCAGTCCTGGGTGGAGGATGTGGTGCTGCAGAACAGCATACCGTATTCAGACCGTGCGATGAACATGGCGAAGGTGGGAGGTAGTTTTCACCGCTAGGTGTAGGATGTGGTGTAACCTCTTCGTGTTTGATTTCGTCGCTTCCTCTACTTCGGTCTGTCAAAGGCTCAGGTAATGTCGTGAAGTCGTCGCGAATGTTTCCCGGCACACGTTCACGGAGCTCGAGGCGTCGTCAAACGAGCTGCCTGTGCGGCTGTTCCCGCGTAATCCCTGTGACGCAGACCCGGGATCGACGCCAAACATCGCGTCCACCCCGCGCCCGTCACTCCACCACCCACCAATGCCCCCAAGCGCACCTCACCTCGACCTTCACGCCGCGCACCAATGACACAGCACGATCATGTCCGCGATCCCACCTTCCCGATCCGCCAGCACCGCCACTGAACCGCGCCGAGTCTCCGCCGCGTTGCGTCACAAGAGCCGCGTCGCCGATCAAGAGAACCGACCGGAGTCGAAAGCGTCGACGACGCGCAAGACTTCGGTGGCGACGACGGAGACGCGCACCGAGCGACGGACAATCGACGAGCGCTTGATCTGGCGCACGACGAAGAGCCCGCTGAAGCCCGCGGATGGGCGGAAGAACCGCGATGCGCCCGAGCACGTGGAGCGGGCGGAGAAGGTGAGGAGGGAGGAGCCGGCAGCACAGAGTATGTACGTGATCGAGCGCAATTGGGAAGGTGCGACGGGGGGGCTGACGAGCAGACAGCCACAGCCTGGTACCCACAAGCAACTCTGCTCCCGCCAACGTCCACCGCGCCGCTAGCGAGCCGGATCTCCATCCCGCCGCTGTCTCAACATGCGCCTGCAGCTCTCCACCCTCCGCCGCTGAGTGGGCTGGGGCTGCAGGAGCAGGAGACGGCGCTGATTGTGGACCTGCTGTATGTGCTGATGGGGATCGAGGGGCAGTATGTTCGCTACGTCGAGTCATATAACCCGCTGCACGAGATCAGCCGTTTCGTGGGACCCACCTTCCGCATCGCGCATGGTCTGGACCCGAGTCTGCGCGACCTGGCGAGCGGGATGCTGAAGACGGCCACGCAGTACGCAGCGCTGGAAGTCTTTGTGGAGACGATGGGCCGCCAAGACTGTGGCACTGTCAACCATGCCCTCTGCGCCGCGATCCGGAAGTCCCTCAAGGACTATCTGATCCTGATGGCGCAGCTCGAGCATCAGGCTCTGACAAACGAAGGCTTCACGCTGCATCAGATGAATCTGCACCTCAAGCCAACCGGTCACATGATGACGCAGCTGTATAGCCTAGCGCAAGAAGTGCTAAAGGAGAACAGTTTGCTCGGAGATGACGATACGGAAGATGATGCCGACCAGCCAGACGAGCTCGAGCAGATCCTCGAGTCCCTCCGCGAAGGCCGTGATGCTGCACTACCGGGCAGCAAGAAGAAGACCTGCAAATGCGGGGCCGTCCTTCGCCTGTTGACACGACGACTGCAAGCTTCCGCCGGCGACCCTACAGCCGCCCAGCTCCTCCGCTCCCTCCTCCGCGAGAGCAGCAGACCCTACGTGCGGATGCTGAACGAGTGGCTGCACCATGGCAACGTCCGCGATCCACATTCAGAGTTCCTAATTAAGGAGCAGAAAAGCATCCGCCGTGAAGGGCTGCAACAAGACTATACGGATGAGTACTGGGAGAAGCGCTACACGATCCGCCCGGAACTCGTCCCACCCCAGCTGGAAGGGGTGAAAGACCGCGTGCTGCTCGCTGGGAAGTATCTGAACGTTGTGCGAGAATGCGGAGGTATCGCAGACGCCAACAGAGACCTCAGCGGCAGCGCCGAGGTCCCCCAAACCTTCGACGATCCGCGTTTCCTCGAGAACGTCTCTTCCGCCTATGCATTCGCAAATCGCAGTCTTATGACGCTTCTCCTGACCACGCATTCGTTACCATCGCGACTGCGCAGTCTGAAGCACTATTTCTTCCTCGACCGTTCCGACTTCTTCTCCCACTTCCTCGAGCTCTCCGCCTCAGAGCTGCGGAAGCCGGCGAAACACGTCAACGCCGCCAAACTCCAGTCTCTCCTCGAGATCGTCCTGCGCCAGCCCGGATCCGTGGCAGCCGAGGACTCCTTCAAAGAGGATGTCCGCGTTACCATGTCCGATACGGGGCTCACGGGGTGGCTTATGCGGGTCGTGAATGTCCAGGGCATGGACGCGGACGCCTCGTCTCTGTCCCTCGCCTACACAGGAGGGCAAGGGAGCGTAGGCGGGAAAGACGAGAAAGACATTTCGGGCTACGAAGCGCTGACGCTCGATTACGCGGTGCCGTTCCCGATCTCACTGATCATCAGCCGCAACACATTGACGCGGTATCAGTTGCTGTTCCGGTACCTCTTGTCCCTCCGGCATCTCGAGGTCCTGCTCGTGCAGAGCTGGGCCGAGCACACAAAGGCACCGGCCTGGATCAAGAAGGCCAAGCGTCGAGGTGAGGGAGACGAGGCTGCAAGAAGGCTGGAGAATTGGAAGCGGAGGGCGTGGTGCTTGCGGGCGCGGATGCTGTGTTTCGTCCAGCAACTGTTGTACTTCTGCACATCGGAGGTCATCGAGCCCAATTGGAGGGGTTTCATGGCTCGACTCTCGCATGCCGATGAAGTCGAGGGCGGCAAAGGTGTATCTGAGGGCGAAGAGATGCCGGGTGGGGTGGTGAAGGTCAAGAGGACGGTGGATGAGCTGATGCAGGACCATGTGGACTTCTTGGCGACTTGCTTGAAGGAGTGCATGTTGACGAACTCGAAGCTACTGCGGGTGAGTCGAACCCTCATCCGCCTCGCACCCCGCCCAGTGCATCCGCTGACTGACAATCTATCTAGATCAACTCGAAAGTCATGTCCACCTGCACCCTCTTCGCCAACTACACCTCCTCCCTCTCGCGCTACCTCGCATCCGCAGACCCCACCTCATCCTCTGGCGATACAGCCTACGACCCGGCCAAACTCGACAAGCTCTTCTCCATCCTCCAGCAATACGAGGATCACTTCAGCCGGCACCTGAAGATCCTGCTCGATGCGCTGAATTATCTGGCCGCGACGGAGACGGTTGTGTTCTTGGGCTTGTGCGCGCGTCTGAGTATGGCTAATGAGGGTGGCCCCGGGGGCGGGGCGGGACCAGCGGCTTACGGGTGAATTCGTGGGAGAAGGATGAAGGCGCTTTCAGCGTCGGCGTTGGATGGGGTGGGGGCGGTGGGTCATGTTGTTTGGCAAGGCGTGAGTATCTTGGCCGGCCCAACTCGGGAGTGGCGATCATGGCATGCTATCACGACGGGGAAGGGAGGGTGGCTGCGCAACCAGAGCGTTGCTGCACATGCACCTGGCAAGACGGTGGCGGGATGCCGGTCCTTGGGTTGCCAAGACTCAGGTATGACAGCGCACGGCTGATACCATTCTGGTACTGAGGGTAATGTTACACGCCTTCGTCGTGGGCATGCTTACATGTGTTTGCGCTGATGAGCATCACCAGAGCAGAAGCGGAAGTAGCTGCGAAGAGAACAATCTCACACTGATCTGATCATCCCCACTGTGTACCTTTCGGGCTGCTTGATCTCCTACAACCAGACCGTCAACGTGACACTCGTCGTTCCCCCCACCCTTCGCCCTCACAGCATCATGGGATTCAGCTGATCAGATAGCTTTAGCCTTCGTGGCTGCTCTACCGACGTGCCTCCACTGCTCAAGCACGTACGCTGCCATCACCAGGCTCAACATGGGACCGACGACGAACAGATGGACATAAGGCACGCTGAAGCTCTGCGGGGGATCCCATGCCGTTGCTCCCGGGTAGTAGTAGGCGGAGGCCTGCGTGACATAGTACGCGGCGGCGATGACCGTGGCCGTCCACAGGCGGTCCTGTTCGCTCGCGGATGCCCATGTCTTCCACAGGGTCATGCTGCCCAGGTAGACGCCCATGGACATTGTCTGGCCGTTGTGGAAGCGGGCGTGTCCTGCTACGGTCAGCGCGGAGCAGTGGTGGGACCCCATGGACACCGATCCCTGGCCATTTCGGATTGAAGACATGCGTCTCGTTGAAGTCGGCGACATAGGGGACGATGATGGTGATGATGGCGACGAGGGTAAGGAGGAGTCGAGGGATGTAGTAGAGCAACTCCATGCTTGTAGCGTCCGACGGCCAGACAAGATGTGGTGGCTCCGAGGTCCGTATGTATTGCCGGACACAGTGAACGCATGGGCCCCTCAGCCTGGTCCCCGGCCTACCTTCACATGTGCGGCTGAGAGTGTCCGCCGAGCAGGATCGAAGCTTGCCGCATCACCTGTTGCTGCGTACTGTCTGTGCCATCGCTTGAGACTTGCCTTCGAGTCTAGGGTCTCCGTATGCGGTGGCGGCCATGAGCATGCATACGCGTGGTAACGCGTGAGCCACATCCTCGCGGTGGATTGGCCACACCCAGCCCATCGTCACCGACATCGTCTCTACTACGCACAGCCGAACTGGACAAAGCGACGAGTTGCTCGACGTTCCGGTGCCGCCCAGAGCTCCCCGCCCTCGGCCACGGTCGACTCGGCAGACGGAAGGCACAAGTCACAGACTTCTGCCGCTTCACGACTCACGGCGTATTTCTGGTCGACACCTTCACGATCACCAACTCGTCTGATGATTGTTCGTCCTTTGTTCTACGGGATCAGATATACACGAGCAAGGTGCACCCGCGAAATCCTCACCCAAGCGTCACACATTGCAAGCTCCCCCAAGCGCTTGCTGGCCACCATGGCGAACATCCACACCCCGATCCCCAACCTCAAGTTGAACGATGGCAACAGCATACCCATGGTACCTTCGCCCTGCACGTCTCACCTCACTCCACCACTGACATCCAATCCAGATCGGCTTCGGTACCGGCACCGCATGGTACAAGAGTGGCGACGAGTCCAAGATCGACCAAGCTTGCATCGACAGCGCAAAGCTGGCCCAGAAGCTCGGCTACTACCACCTGGACGGCGCCGAGGTCTACAAGACGGAGACGGAGCTTGGGACGGCCATCAAGGAGGTCGGCATCCCGCGCGAGAAGCTCTTCGTCACCACCAAGGTCATCAGCAATATCAGTGACATCCCGAGCGCGCTCAAGACGAGCCTGAAGAAGCTGCAACTGGACTATGTTGACCTGTATGCGTCGCGAGGGCTCCACGGACAAATCCAAGCTGACGCTCCTGCAGATACTTGATCCATGCCCCCTTCTTCAGCGAAGACAAGGCCGACCACCAGCAGAAGTGGAAGCAGATGGAGGAGCTCAAGGCCCAGGGCTTGACCAAGTCGATCGGCGTTAGCAATTACCTTCCCGAGCACCTCGACTACATCCTCGAGACGGCAACGATACCACCGTCGATCAACCAGATCGAATTCCACCCCTACCTGCAACACACCAACCTGCTGAAGTATCACAGGGAGAAGGTCCACATACTCGCTCTCAATCTACCGTCCTGACCCTTACTGACAGGGATCCGTAGGGCATCGCCACGCAGGCCTATGGCCCCCTGACCCCGGTCACCAAGGGCGCCCCCGGACCCGTCGATGACGTGCTCAACGGCCTCGCGAGGAAGTACGCCGTCAATCCCGGCGAGATCCTGCTGCGCTGGTGCATCGACCAGGACATCATCCCCATCACCACCTCGGGCAAGGAGCAGCGGCTCAGCGACTACCTGCGGGCGATGACGTTCAAGCTCAACCCCAAGGAGATTCAGCAGGTGGGTCGAGTCGATCGACGCCGGTTCGTGGTCCAGTGATGCTGACATGGGACAGATCACCGAAGCCGGCAGTCAGAAGCACTTCAGAGGCTTCTGGAAACATAAGTACGGGGACGATGACACGCGGTGATGTTGTCTTTTGAATCCATCGAATCCACAGTGTCCCGCTGCGTATGTAGCGCTGCATGCACGAAGCTGGGCGAGCTGAGCTGAGAATGGCGTTGTGCCAGCAAGCCCTGCGTACGTCGTGGGTGCCATAGCATTCGTCATTCTCGTGTTGAGCAGTCCAACGAAGTTCGAGCATGCCTTGGCTTCATGTTGGCAACATCAGCATTGAATTGTTCAAACGCACGTGACGACAGCAACATCTGTCCAGTGTAAGCAGCATGGGAGACATGACTGTTGCAACACTGGCTTCCCGAGTGGAATGAATGTGAGACATCTGATCTTGGTACACGTTACTCATAGCAGCTCGTCGACCATTTTCAAGGTCACATAATACGCCCTGGGTAGCGACACCGGCCGGGCTTTGATGTCCTAGTGCCTGCGTCTGAGCGGAATGGACCTGCGCCTGTCCGGCATCGCCTTCATGCCCGACTGAAGCAGGTTGATGCTCCTCCTGTCCCGCTTCCGATCCTCGAGACTCCTCTTCGCGGCCGTCGTGTTGAACGGATTGGGCTCGTTGGTCGTAGTATTGTAGGTCGCATTCGAGGGCACCTCGACGAACTGGACCGTCGCATTGCCCTCGTGGTACGTGCTCGTCGGAGTGCCCACGCTCTTGTAGCCCGACCAGATGCTGTCCGTGCCCTCAGCGATGTCGAGCCCACAGATGGCTCGCTCGAACATCTCCAGCGCGGCCAGCGGCTGGTAGAAGGGCACTTCGTGTCCGCTCTCGTAGATCCGGACAAACGCAAAGCTCCCGCTCTGCTTGACCTGTCCGTGTGCAATGCCATCCGACGTGGAGATGTTCACGTAGCCAGCGGTGCTGTAGCCGGGTGCGTGGGTCAAGTCCGCGACCACCTCTCCTCCGATCCAATTGCACACGTAGTCTGCGTCGCCATAGTATTCCACGACGTAGACACCTTGCTGGAGGAGTTTCTGGACATCCTCGATCGTGCCGGCCTCTCGATCGTCGTCACCTGTTGTGCCAAATGCGGTGCCGACGGTGCCGGATGACTCCGAATAGTTCACATAGGCGCCGATCGCTTGCTGCACCTTGGGCGTGTTGAGGTAGTCGACGAAGTAAGTGGGTGGGAAGGCTGGCGATGCACCAGTCAGCATTGATGGAAACCTCACGGTGGAGGGGAGAGTCTAGCGCTGCACGGGTTGGCTTACGATCATCGTAGAATTCCCTGATATCGTACTCGTCACGGAACGGGATGTTGTCCAGCATAGCTTCAACTTCCTGATAACAGAAGTTGTCGGCAGCGCTGCAGATGTCGTTCAAGCCGGAGGTGTAGCAGTCCACGGTCATGTCGTAACAGTTGCCAGGCCCATACATCGCGTTGTACATCATGGCTTCGTCGCTCGCATTGAATGGGAAGTAGTCGTACCTACAAAGCGTCAGTGATGGGTCTTAGCTTCCTCTGGCTGGTACATTTGTAGCCCGTGGCTTACGTGTTGCCTGGGAATACCGTGTAGTTGTAGAAGGCCTCGTCTACCCGGTGGTTCGAGGTCAGCGCAAGTTCCGAGAGGATCTCGATACCACAACTTACATTGACTCAGAGGGTCGTACCAGCCATTTCCGATCAGTAGCGTGCTGAGCTTGATGTAGTGCGCGCCCGCCAGCTTGCCAGACTTGACCAAGTGATTCTGCTCTTCCAGGTACTCCATGAAGACTGGTCCATAGTGCCCACCATAACTCTCGGTAGCGAAATTGAACTCGTGACGCGAGTATTGCGGGAAAGCGCCGGTGAATCCCTGGATGGTCTTGTACATTGACGAGGCGGAGTTGATGGTTGAGTTTGTGGTGTCACTATCCCAGGCACGAAACGTCAGCCACAACTCTCATGAGCAAAAGGTATGCTGCTCAGCCATACCTTGCATTCGGAGCAGAGTAGGTGCCGCAAGCCAGACCTGAAGCGTAGTCTGGGCATGTTGCATTCGGCAGGCGTACGATCCCACCCGCGTCCGACATATAGGCCGGTATCGGCACGGAGTAGCTGAATCCGACCTGGGCCGGATGGTCGATGAAGAGCATGTTCGAGACATTATTCCAGGCGTAGGGGTTGTCGACCACGGTCATATCGGGATCGATACGGCATGGGCCCTGCTCCTGGAACAGGCCTATCATGCTGCTAGAGCCGGGCCCGCCATTGATCCAGATGGTCAACGGCGCAGTCGTGGGATCCTGGTTGCGGGCCTCGAAGAACCACCAGAAGATGTGCTGCTCGTCCTCGATGTCGACGTAGCCTGTGTCACCCTGTCAGCGCGCGCCTGTGGCCATTCGGCGCACTCATGCTGACCGCTATACGACTTTACGCCGGGTGTGAGCTCGCAGATACCCTCGGGCACCTCCTTGTACCGCACTGGCAAGTCCAGGTAGCCTTTGGTCGCGATGAGATCGGTCGGCGCCGGGACAAATTGGGCATAGGCTGAGCTGATGCAGCCAGCGAGCGCCAGCAGGCTCGCGGTCGTGACCAGCATCCTGAGGTATGCGGAGGTGTACTACGCTGCAAGAACAGGATGGGGACGAGGGAGCATGAAGGAGAGCAGCACCGGTTGCCTGAGTGCGAGCATTGCACCTTGCGTGTACCTGACGGCCCTTCGTCATCGCGCCTGCCCACCGGGGTTCCCGCCCATGGGCCTCGGACACTTGCCTGGATGGAGCAGGCGCGGGAGCAATGCGTTCGGACGATGGCACGCTAAGCAATGATAAGAGCTGCAGGTCGAGAGGATGAAGCTTGACTGCGTGAGGCCGGACACGAGCACGCTTGCCGGATTTGGCAGTCGGACTCGCGTCGAGAGCATCGAGGTCAAGAGGATGCATGTGTCGTGGAGCACCTCAGGCAGGTTGGGTCTCGTTGGATACATACAGTACATGGATGTAAATTGAGGAGAATTGTCGTGCAGAAGACTCGTCCGTGAGTTCTCATCTGGTATTTCATGCCTCAGGCCCCAAAGCCACAACACCTTGGGACATCCACGTCGTTGGGAACAGCCGGCTGTGGAACTCGCGAAGGCCTGACCTGGGTCGTGGGCTGATGCACAAGCCAGCCAGCCACGGCGGCGGAGGCGGCGCCACGAGGGGCCCCGGACAGGCCGAAGAGTGTAAAGTCACTGGCACAGCTAAACGAGCTTGCGGTCATGGCAAAAGAGCGAAGGACGGTGCAATACCAATCTATGAGGCTATGGCATCCTCTCAGCCCACGATCGAACCCGTGAACCGAGTAGCATAAGGTAGCGACCGAAAGGGAGTCGGGTTGCGCACCCCGACGCGCACAAGACTCAGACAATTCGCCATCCTGACCTCGGGGGCCTCGTTTCCGTTGGCCGTAGATACCTTGGGCTCGAATCAACTTCGTCCGAATAACTGGACTCGTTAGCCGCACTAGCGCTAGTGCCAGCACCGCATTAACATAGCTAGCCGTCGCTACGAGCGCACTGCTAGTCCAATCTCCGCTACTAGACGACTATAGCGCGCTAACTACCCC
>JAWDJV010000583.1:0-12501 GCA_033119285.1 Teratosphaeriaceae sp. CCFEE 6253
GTACCGAGGCTCGAGACGGCGTGATCGCTCAGCTGCACATCCCCCTCCGCCGTGAGCTTGTGCGTGGCGGTGTAGTAAGTGAAGACGGCCTTTAGGCCGGGGGCGCTGGTGGGGATGAAGAGGAGGAAGTCTGGTCGCCACATAAATCAGTCGTCCTTTCAAGCAAGACCCACTGAACAGGAGATTGGATTGAGTGGGTGCCGTACCCCTCCACTCGTCAAAATCAATAGCGCCGTCATGGTTCCTATCCATGTACCCAAAGAAGCGATCCAGCCTCTCCGCGCTCACCCGCACCCCGGCCCGCCCAAACGCCGCCTCCACCTCCCCCCGCTGCAAGCGGCCGTCGTGGTCCCGGTCCACCTCATCGAAGAGGCCCCGGAGCTGGCGCTCGGTCTGCAGGCAGAAGTGCTCGAACTCCGCGAACGTGATCCGGCCATCGTGGTTCTCGTCGCAGGCGGCCAGCATGTCGCGCACCAGCGCGTCGTTGTCCGACAGCGGGTGGTCGATGTTGCGTAGGCCGCGCTGAAGGGCGGGGGTGTCGAGGGCGTTGGTGGCCTGGGGGTCGAGGCGACGCCAGAGGGCGCGGAGGCGGATGTCGCGGGCGCTGGGAGACTCGGTGCGGGGGTCCGCCATCGTGGGGGATGGGGGAAGGGCTATCGGGGTTTCATGGTGGGATGGGGGGGTGGGTGTGGTGGGGTCGACGCCGGCGTCGAGGTGATGTCGGAGATGTTGCTGGTGGAGCACGCGTCCTGAGCGGCTCGAGAGGTGCTGAGAGCGGCGGATGAGGCAGTCGCGAAGGGCTGCTTTTGCGGTTCGCGATTGAGGTGTGACGGACAGCCTCAAGATGCCGGTGCCGAGCTCAGCCCTATGGGCAGCTCCAGCTGTTATCGATAGCACAGGACCAAATCAACACGCTTCCAGCTGGCCCGAAGCATCACAACATCTCAGTATACACGTATCTCCGTATGGAAGCGGTGGACGGCGACGTGCAAGGCTACAGCCCCTGAGACAGGCGTCCGGCCACATCGGAGCGACATGGAGCCACACCAGCACACCCCCCACCCTTGAGCACCTCTCTCCAGAGGCGGCGAGAGCAGCATGGCCGCCAACTACTACGCCTCGACCCAGTCCATTCACTGGACCCACACCCGCGCCTCCCTCGCCCACCAGCGCGCCCTCCTCGCCGCCTCCGCCCCGCCCACCCTCACCGCCAAGTACCCCTCCTCCACCCTCCCTGACCCGCGCCACATCCGCATCTACCTGCACGCCCAGCTCGCCAAGCTCGCGCGCCGCAACACCTTACGCCAGCAGTGCCTCGCCACCGCGCAGACCTACCTCGCGCGCTTCTACACCCTTATCGACATCCGCGCGACCAACGTCTACCTCCTCATGACCACCGCCATCTACCTGGCCTGCAAGATCGAGGAGTCCCCGCACCATATCCGCGTCATGCTGTCCGAGGCCGCGCGCCAGTGGCCCGAGCTGGGCGTCAGCGAGGTGGCAAGGATAGGGGAGTGCGAGTTCGCGCTCATCTCCACCCTGCGCGCGCGGCTGGTGGTGTGGCACCCGTACCGCTTCTTGGGCGAGCTGGCGGGGATCGTGGGGTTGGGTGCGGAAGAGCAGGGGCTGGCGTGGAGCGTGGTGAATGATTCGTACTGCACGGACCTGCAGTTCCTCTACCCGCCGCACATCATCGCGACCGCGGCGGTCTTCCTCGCCGTCGTGCTGCGGCCTGCCACTCCCGCGGGACTGCACGCGCACTCGACCCACGCCCAGCACGCCTCCTCCTCAACCACCTCTTCGGCTTCTGCTCCCGCTTCCTCATCGACCACCGCCCCCGCCCTCCCCGGCGCCAACCCCGCCGTCCACGCCGCCCTCGCCTCCTTCGCGAACCTCAAGCACGCCGGCCCGAAGCTGGCGAAGCTCGTTGACTGGCTGGCCGACAGCGGCGTGGCGATGGAGGGCCTGGTGGACGCGACGCAGGAGCTGGTCAGCCTGTACCAGTGCTGGGAGGAGTACAATGAGAGGGGGGTGAAAGAGGCGCTGGGGAAGTTTAGCCGGGAAGGGGGGACGGGGGTGGGGAAGTGAGGCCCGCCTTCATGGGGTGCGAATGGCTTGGACGCAAGGAAGGCCGTCGCGAATGTAGAGCTACTGAGGCGGTGGCGGGATCGGAGGGCTACTGCAGGGGCCTGTGGAGGCAGTGGCCAGGCTTGTCGCCGAGGAGTGCGAGTGCGAGGGCAAGGGAGCTACAAGGTGCGGCGGCGCCGTCAACCGCCACGCATCTTGACTCGCTGCTCCGCCAGCATCAGCTTCTCCGCAGGCGGATGTATCCAAGCGTCGACCTGCGCGATGCGGAACCCTTATGAACCTCGAGTTTCGGCCACTGTCGAGGCACGACGACTGGGGTCTCTGGACTGCACGCCACATCCTCTTGCTTCTGCAGCGGTACGCGGCCGAGGACCCGACAAGCATGCCGCCCGTCGGACCACAGCGTAGCGACGCCGCTCACTGCCCATCTCTGCTCAGCAAGCTCCAGAAAGCCTGCTTCCGCAACCCCCGGGCGCCAGACCTCTCACGGCGATCGGTGGATGTGCTTCCAAGCGTGCGCGACAGGGCTGGAGTATGGTGGACTAGCTGATGCGGAGGAGGTCCGGCTCCTGTAATCCCGGGCGCACCGCCTAGACAAGCCTTATCGCCCCATACCGCCGTACATCCTCCTCCCAAGCCCCCTCACCGAACAACCTACGTATCCGCTCAAAGATGATCTCGCGCCCATGCCTATGACTCGGTACCGCGCCCCGGACCCCGATCGGCGACCCTCGCGCCCGGTACTCCTCCACCACCGCCGCACTCGGCCACGGCGTCCAATACCCCCTGATCAAGCCCCTCCTCCCCCCCTCCCCGCGGTCCACCTCCGCCTTACCCCGCCCCTCCCCCTCCCGCCGCCATAGCATCCGGTGGAACTCGGCGCGCCTCAGATCGATCTTGCCCCCGAACAGACAGGCTTCGAGCTGGAAGCCATCCTCCGCCACCACCCCGCCGCGGAAGAAGAAATGCTCTCCCGACCGCTTCCCCCGCGCGGCATTGACGGCCGCGTGCGCGAGTTCATGCAGGAGCGTCTTGGCGAGCTCGAAGTGCAGCCACACTCGATCCCGTTCGCTGACGGCCGGGTGCGTGAGGGTGCGGAGGAAGTACGCCGAGATCTGCACCAGGCTTTTGTGCCCACTGGGGAAGGTGGACGCGGGGCTCGCGGGTTGGTGGCGCAGGGCCTTGCAGCGCCCGCCCGCGTCGACGGGGGCCGGGCTCGCGAGGTCGAGGGTCACGCTGTCTGCCAATTGGGCGAGCATGTATTTGGTGTGTGTGAGTTGGGCGCGGGTCAGGTGCGAGGGCAGCGGGGCGGCGAACTCGTGGTGCGTGTGCTTGGGCTTGGGCTCCGTGCGGTATTCGGGGGGCATGGGAAGCTCGTGGGCGGGGCTGGAGAAGACGATGAACCAGTAGGCGAGGAAGGCGTCGGTTGTGAGGAAGCGGGTGGCGAGGTGCAGTGCGGGGAGCGCGGTGTGCGCTGCGTGCGGGTTGGTGCGGAGGAGCTGGTGGAAGATCCGGTGTAGAGGGGGTTGTGTTGTGGGGGCGGAGGGTTCGCGTGGGAGTGAGGCTTCCGTGGGTCGCGATCGGTGGCGGGCATGCTTCTGGGATGGTTTAGGCGCGGCATGGTCTAACTTGTCGGCTGCGTAGGCGGCCCCGACGAGCAACACCGTGAGGAGAGCCATGCTTCCTCCACCCTCTCTATACTGCCTCCTCAACCGCGCATAGCCGCTGTGCGCAACGTTACGGGTGGGCGAGGGCTACGATTGGCTTGCTTGCCGCAGGCATCGCAAACGGTGTGGCAAGCCGTGTTCTCGCCGCCAGGAGAGGCCTGCGAACAAGCTGAGCAGCTGTCATGCATGAATGATCAGCGTCCAGAGGATTGCTGCAGTCATTGAGATATGAGTGAGTGATGGTCAAGCCGCGATTCGCCCGGTCTCCAACCGCACATCTATGCCCCTTGACCCGTGTAAGCCGACGCATGCTCTCACTTCCCGTGAGCGTCTACGACCATGCCGCGAGGCAGCTTTCTCGCCATGTATGTACACCTGTCACCCCTGTATCGCGTACACCCACACCCTGTAGCCTTTTGCCCCCGCCCCCCCCCCCCTCCCCCAACGCGCCACCCCCAAATGCATAAGCAACCCTCACTCCACCCCCTCACGCCCCCTTCTCCGCCTTCTCATTCACCACGTACTCCACGGTCCCCTTCTGCAGCTGCTCAATGTCCTCCTTGACATTGTCCGTGTCGCCGCGGTCCGCCTTCAGCTAGAATCACACAGATCTCACCGTCAGCACCCAACTCAACCCAAGCCCGTCGTGCGATCCCCGCCCTAGGGATCTCGATGATGGGGGCAACCTACCATACTCTCGCTATCACTCGCCAGCTCGTCCTTCCACTGCCCCTTGCCCTCGCGCTGCTTCTGCAGCTGGTCCTGCTTGGTCTCCTCGATCTCCTTCGCGCGGTTGGGGTTATCTGCGCCGGCGCCACACGGTCAGCCTGCTCCTGCTGCGTGCGCACATGCCTGGCCCTGTGGCTTCCTGTGCCGTACGGCTCTGCCCGGGGGGCGGGAGAGGGAGGGACGGGGGTGCGGGCATACGCAGCGCGGACTCCTTGCCCGATAGGAGGACCCGGCTGCTCTGGAACGACCTCCGCGCTCCTGTGCTCAGTCGTGATGCGGGTGCGTGGCGAGCGGCGAGGCTGAGGCGTAGTGCGGACATGGTTGCTAAGCAAGACGATGGATTTGACGCGGGTGTGTTGGACAATGGGCAAACGGCAACGTCAACGTCAATGGCAATGGCAACGGCAAGCTTGTCGGTCGGAGTAAAGTGCCGTTACAAGACTCTACCTAATGAAGTCTAACTGTCGTCAAACTTCGCTCCAATGACTTGTTTGTCACGAATTGGCCCGTCTGGAACCCTCCGCACGCGCCTCGCGTGTTGCATCATCTGTGACGTCGTTGCGGGCTCCGGAATGCGCGTGGCAGGCGGGTGGCCATGGCCGGAACAAGCGACACAGAAAGTCATGCGTGGTCACTGTAGAGTTCCTATCCACGGGAGATGAAGTTAGACAAAGAGTCGAAAGTGTACTCATACCCAACCTAGCTACAGCCCTCTGAACAGACCGGCTCATCCCGGGCTTCCGCGTAGGAGAACCCTCCCCATCAAAACAGATCCGTTCCCAAACAGTCCGCACGCCCCATACATGGCCAAAGCAAATGGTATCACCCCCTCCGCGCCGCCGATTCGTCAGCCAGCCCCAGAAGCGCGCCTCGCGTCAATACCGCCGACGTATACATGTAGCAAGCCCCTCGTCCGTCCGTCGTGTTTTGCTGTTACCCCTGTTTGCTTTGCGTGGTCTGTGATCATGAGTCTCGCCCGCCAAAGTGACACCGTGCACGCTCGCACCCTCCGCGCCCGCCGCACCAACGTAGAGTCCAATCAAGTCATATCGCCCCGAAAAGAAGAGCAAGAGAGAGAGAAGGACCCGCGCCAAGGAACCAGTATGCGTCGCTGTTCTCATCCGTGTCCGCTTTCGCTCGCCAAGAGATGATGCCAAGGGCTCGTGCTGCCGTCATGCTGCTGCCAACGCCGTCTCATCCAGGGGGGGTATCGCTCGCTCGAGAAAAGAGGGGAGCCGTGTAATCGCGGAAGTAGTGTCGTGTTCATGAGCGGTAATTGTTTTTGTACAGAGAAGGAGTCAGGGTCGTCGTGGGTGAGAAGCAGGGACACCGCGGCGTGGCGACCCCGCGCCCCGCGTGTGCGTGCTCACCACCGTCGCGCCATGAACGCCCCCGGCATCTGCCGGCCGGGCGACACGGACAGCGGCGGGCTCGCGACGGAGCGGGTCGAGGGGTCAACGATGGGGATGGCGTTGCGCGTGCGCTGCGCGAGGGGCTGGTGCAGCTTCATCTGGTGCTGGGCGGTGTAGCTTGCCGCGGAGGAGGCAGGGGGCGGCGGGAAGTTGTGGTTGGCGTTGTTGTGATGGTGGGCGGAGGAGCTGAAGAGGAAGGAGGGCGTGGGCTGCACCTGGTGTTGCAGGGGACTGGAGTCGGGCGAGCCGGAGGCGAGGGAGCCCCGGTCGGAGGAGGAGGAGGAGTGGATGGATTGGAGCTATTGTACTCAGTCAGCGTTGCTGCCGCGCAGAGGGGAGGGTACGTTGCGGCGTGAACGCACATCGTCTTCCGTCAGGAGATGGAACGGGCAGAAGACCTCGTCGTCGTCAAACTCGAAGCTCATGGCCGCCTCGAGGCGCTGGATGTACTCGACGTACGCCGGCGCGGCCTCGGGCGCCTCCTTGGGACTGCGCTGCGCCTTGCTGTTGTACGGCCGCTGCGCATTCTGCGACGAGACCCGCGGGCCCCGCCGGCTGCGCCCGTGGTGGCCGTGGTTGTTGTTGCTGTTGTTGTGCGAGGCGGCGCTGTTGGGGAGGTAGTGCGGGGCGCTGTAGTAGTGGCTGGCCATGGCTGGTTGTGTGCGTGGTGTCTCGTGATCTCGTGGGTGGGTGTGCGTGTCTCGTTGACGTCGGTGTTTGGTGGCCCGGGGCGAATAAGGGATCACAACAAAGCGAGTCCGTGGGGGCGGCTGGCGGCGGCGCGGGGGGGTGTTGTACAAGTATCGAAGTCGTGAGGTGTGTGATGTTCTATATCGTGTCGTCGCGGGATGGTGGAAGGGTGCGCGGACGGAGATGCTGGCAATGGGTCAGGCTGGACAGAGGTTGGCGGTGGAAGCGGGATGCAGGTGGCCAACTCGGTGTCTGCGCGCTAGCCCGCGGGGCCCGAGCTCGCCCGTAGCCGCTTGCGGGAAGGGGCCCCACCGGTGTCCAGAATCCAGATCTCGATTTAGTCTCGTTGCGACGTGGCAGCGGAAGGCAGGGCAACAGTAGTAGTGCGCCGCTCAACAATGCTGATGATCATCAACGATCGGCTGTTCAATATGCCATCGTTGGATGCTGCCGTACATGACATGTATCTGCTCGTGGTGATGTCGAAGGTGTCGTGCTCTGAAACCGACTCGGCTGTGCCTGCTGCTGCTGCTTGCCGCCCGGCAGCACACGGGCGCGCTCGGGAGCCTAGACGACCCCGCCCCGCCGAGTAATCAGCCTCCACGTGCCGCCCAGTGCGCATGCCACACACCGCTCCGCTTGCGACGCCGTGCATGGGTCAAGGCAAACATCGCCATGGCACGGGATCTGTGGCAACATAACAAATCGCTGTCGCGTTCAGCGGCCTTCTCACGCGCGTCGCCCCCGCACGCGTTCGCGGAGAAAGAGGGTGCTGATGCGGTTCGTCAGCCGCCTCCGCCGTCATCGCGCGCGCTGGTCGTACCTGAAGGTGGCAGTGCCATGCGGCGCGGGAGCTCGGGACACGGCGAAGCGCGCTGCGCGCCATGCGCTCGAAATACTAGCAGCTCTTTCCAAAGACATTCGAGACCTTCGACGCAGGTACACGCGCCTCCGAGGGGGCACGATTACGGTCGAGCGACAGCAGCAGTGCTTCCCGAGCACTCACAACGGTCGGCTCCCCGTCCGGCGCAGCTACAGCGCACGGCAGCCCGGACATGCTTCGAAGGCCAGCATCCCTCGTATAGAAGACGACTACACTCACGGTGCAGCTTGTGAAGAGACGACACATCCGGGGTCTGGTAGCGTGGTAGGCGCGTGATCGGCTGGACTTCGACCCACGAGCAGCAAGACGAAGAACTCCAGAGGTGGTATGGACTCGGCGACATGGCTTCGCATATCAGACGGGGTTCTTCTGCGACACCTTGGCCGCTGCGCTGGTGATGTCCAGCAGAGGCAGACATAGATTTGCAGAGTAGGTGAGCCACGAGGGATTGCGTTGGTCGCAAGCTATCCAGCATCACAGCACGGCCGATCGGCGGAGGGAAGGGCTTAGAGCGCGACAAAGCCCAAGCCGTTGGAGGAAGAGGAGGCAGAGTGTGGGATGCTGCAACATCATAGCACATGGCAGTACATGAGAGCGGGCCGCTGGCCTCAGCAGGTCAACATCGAGCGCAATCGTGGGCACCGTGAAGTGGCGCCGTGAGTCCTTTGGGCTTTCGGGTGGTCCTGTTTGAGGCGCATAGACTCGGACCACGAGGGCCGCTCCTGGCTGGCTTCGTTGCTTCTTGATCATACTGCAGAGGCGGTATCATGGCAGATGTCGATCAGCTAGACCGTGAACATATTTGCCATATCTCGTTCGTTCAAACTCCGTGACGAGAACGCCTTTAGAATCTGACGGTAGACTTCTCCACCCCTTCGCGCGTTCTCTGGCCGAGGAACTCGCCAATACGCACTCTTGATCGGTGAGGTGCAGCTCCTTGTCTGCCACTGGTCTCGATATTCTGGGCAGGCACGAACGGCTACACCCGCACTTGGACTTCGATCCTCGAATTCGGTGTAGGTGCGGTCGCGGCTGTACTTCATCTTCTCCAAGACAGCCAGCGTCTATGGTGTGACCTGATTGCCGGCAGCAAGAGACTCCCCGGCCCACGCAGCAACCACACCGTCCGCCCTTCGTACCGCGCCGCCATCTCCCGACGCACGTTCCCGCCAAACGGCCACCAGGTGCGAACGGCTTCGCAGCAATCCTAGGATCAGGAGGACAAGACGAGACAATTTGGACACGGTGCACATTGAGCGTCCCACTTGTGCTGGCTCGGAGGCTTCGTGACGTGTAGGCGCCGCCTGGCGCGCTCGGCGCGATGAGCGACCTCGACAAGTAAGAGCACGCGACCTCGCACGGGGGAGGACGAGGGAGTCTGACGAGGCGGCAGGGCGATTGCGCAATTACGAGCGTGCAAGCCGATACCGGAGATTCAAGTGCGCGAGCTCTGCTACAAGGCGCGCGAGCTGCTGATTGAGGAGGGCAATGTGGTCGCCGTGGATGCGCCAGTGACGGTAGGCAGATCGCGAGCGGGAGGAGCGACCGCGTACGGACGTGGACTGACGCATGACGACGGTAGATCTGCGGCGACATCCACGGCCAGTTCCACGACCTCATGGAGCTCTTCCGCGTCGGCGGCGACGTGCCGGACACCAACTACCTCTTCATGGGCGACTTCGTCGACCGCGGCTTCTACTCCCTCGAGTCCTTCCTCCTGCTCCTCTGCCTGAAGGTCCGCTACCCGGACCGCATCACGCTGATCCGCGGCAACCACGAGTCGCGGCAGATCACGACGGTCTACGGCTTCTACGACGAGTGCCTGCGCAAGTACGGCAGCGCGAACGTGTGGCGCTACTGCTGCGAGGTCTTCGACTACCTCGCCCTCGGCGCCCTCGTGCTGGGCGCGGCCACGAGCCTGCAGCCCGCCGACGCGTCCGCCGCTGCCGCCGCGCTCCCGGACGCCGACGACGACGCCGACGAGATCGAGATCGAGCTGCTCAACTCGCAGAACCAGGTCATCACGCGCTTCGCGCGCAGCCGCGGCGCGCACCTCTCCCAACCCTCCGACGCACCCAGCCAACAACCCTCCCACACCCCGCCTCCCTCCGGCCCCGGCGCGCCCGGCACCGGCGCCTCCGCCTCCAGCCGCGGCAGCACCAGCAACCCCGGCGGCGCCGTGCTCTGCGTGCACGGCGGCCTCTCCCCCCTCATCGACAGCATCGACAAGATCCGCCTGCTGGACCGCAAACAAGAAGTGCCGCACGAGGGCGCGATGTGCGACCTCCTGTGGTCCGACCCGGACGACATCGAGGGCTGGGGCCTGAGCCCGCGCGGCGCGGGCTTCCTCTTCGGCGCCGACATCGTGAAGTGCTTCAGCCACAAGAACGACCTCAGCCTCATCTGCCGCGCGCACCAGCTCGTGATGGAGGGGTTCAAGGAGATGTTCGACAACACCATCGTGACGGTGTGGAGCGCGCCGAATTACTGCTACCGGTGTGGGAATGTCGCCGCGATTCTGGAGCTGGGGGAGGATGGGGCGAATGCGGGATACGCGCCGAGGGGGAACGGGGATGCGGGGCGGAGTAACGGGGTGCTGGGGGAGCGGAGCGAGCAGAGGATGGGGCCCGGGAGGCGGTACAGGGTCTTTGATCCCGCGCCGCAGGATAGTCGGGGCATGCCGGCGAAGAAGCCGGTGGCGGACTACTTCCTATAGGGGGGGTGGAGGGAGGGGGGAGGTCCTGCATACGAGGGCACGACGGCGATGATACCCCGGTATGTAAGTGTACACTATCTGCACAACCGATTGCTTCTCGAGGCGTCACGGTCGGCAGCCGCTTGATGATCGGGCGATCGTCTGGCCACTTTGCGGGACCTCGAGGTCGGGCGTCTCGTCGTCGTCGGCCTGCATCTCATACGCGTCACAGTCCGACAGACTGGCCGCCAGCGCGCGCACCGCGGGACGAGATAGCCTGCAAGCGCCGCCGGGCTTCGAGCTGCTGCTGGGAGCAGCACGAACGAGCAGGGAAGGAGTCGGCAGTGACTCCGCACACGTCGAGGAGACCGAACTTCTCGACCCGCACACGCAGAGCATGTCCGCGCGCGACAGGACTGGACGGCATGACCCCGGGCCACTCGATGCGACCTGAGTGGAAGAGCAGGTCTCCGAGCACCCGAAAGCAATCCGACCAGATCCCATTCATCGCGTGTTTCGTCCGCCGCTTTTGAGTTCGCGCGCAGGTGGCTTGGCGCGAGGTGAGCTTGGTCGAAGGTCAGCATGGCAAAGCGCACACGCCCGCGATGTGACCTTGGCTCTTCGCTGACCACAATAGACTCCGCTGTCCTCAATGGTGGGCATGGCGTACATATACACCTCACCTGCCGGCCCCAGGCGGGTTCCGGGTGATCAGACACAGCAGACAACCAACGTATATCCAACGACATCATGGCGATACTCAGGAGCGGCATGAAGACCTCCCGTCCAACGACCCGCCCGACGGGGTCCACGCCAGAAGCCCGGCGCCTGATCGAGAGGCCCAGTGAGGCCGCGCAGACCGTCCTCGCCCTCCCCGAACTGCACGACATGATCCTGTCCCACCTCCCCCTGCGCCAACAGTACGCCGCCGCGCGCGTCTCGACCGCGTGGCGCGATCGTGTGGCCGCGAGCCCGGTGCTGCAGTACGAGATGTTCCGGCCGCGGGCCCCGGTCCCGCGGAGTCTGGCCTTCGCACCCGCGCTCACGTCCTTCGAGGGGCTGGAGGCCACGAGGGTGCGGCTGAACCCGCTGTTCGCCGGCACGTTTGTGCTGCCGGGGGCGGAGGACTCGCTGGCGTATCTGTTTGAGACGGTGGTGTCGGGTTGTGCGCGCGTGGGTGAGGCGGGGGGTGGGTTCTACGAGGATCTGCTGGAGACGGAAGTGGTCCCGACCGAGAAGATCCCAGCCGAGAAGGAGGAGGATGAGAGCCCCAGCGATCGCAAACCCCACAGCACCGCCGTCGTCCCCGCCAGCGCGCCCCGGCGCCGCCTCCTCGACGCCGACCTCCGCCCCCTCACATACAAACCCCCCCGCAAAGCCCCACCGCCCGACCTCGGCGACCCCCCCGACCCCATGGACGACGAGCTGCCCCGGATCCTCTTCCGCCAGCCCGGCTGGAAGGAGATGCAAGTCGCGCACCCCCCGATCCGCGCCCTCGGCCTCCGGCGCCACATCCCGGGCGGCAACACGCGGGTCATCTGCGTGCGCCGCGAGGACGGCCTGCGCTTCCTCGACCTGCTGCTGGGGCTGCACTTGCACCGCGAGGCGCTCGGGGACCAGTGGCCGATGAAGGAGGGCGATGATTCGTGCAAGGGTCATGGGTTCGAGATGTTGCTGTTGCTGGCGGGAAGGCATAAGGGGTTGGAGGAGGATGAGGAGGCGGAGTCGTGGCGGGCGTGTCGGACGGTGATGCGGTGTCGGGTGGAGAGTGCGGCGGAGGGGAAGCGGCGGCGGACGGTTGAGCTGTGAGGGGAGTCTCGCGAGGCGCGTCCTTGATCGGGCAGTGTGCGGAGCCGCCGTGCTGATGTGCAATTGTAAGATGGAGAGGCCATACCTGGCATCCTGTAGCACCATCACACCATATACCAGAACGTTAGGACCTTCTCCCATTGTCACGCACCCAGCGTAGCGTGCCCTCGACGGCGGAACTCGCACCCTCAAGTCCCAGCCTTGTACTCCGGATCGACCTTACTCTGCTTGAACAGACTCTTCCCCCGCAACCACTGCCCATACGCCTTATACCGCTTCTGCCCCAGATCCCCCTCCGTCACCGTCAGCGGATCCCCCCTTATCCGCGCAAACTCCCAGAACTGCAGCAGGTCCTCCTCCCCCACCCCCGCCGCGTCCCCGTCATCATCATCGAACTCGTCGAACTCCACACCGCCGCCGGCTCTGCGCACGTACGCCGCGTACTCCAGGCTCGCGTCCGAGGGGACCTCCGTGGAGACGACGAGGGGCAGGTGCAGCGGGTGCGCGATGTAGCGCGCGTACTCGCGC
>JAWDJV010000584.1:0-12460 GCA_033119285.1 Teratosphaeriaceae sp. CCFEE 6253
CGCCTTTCCACACTCTGTGGGCAGGACTGGGCGCAAGCGCATAGTCAGGTCAATGGCGAGAACCCATCGGCGGAGGTTATACAGCGCGGGCTGATGAGCTTCACTAAGAACGTGCTCCTCGCGGTCAAGACTATCGAGGCACTGATTGGTAGTTTCAAGGTGCGTATCCGTGGTATTGAAAAGGACCTCTGGCGGGACTACAGTACCATTGAGCACAATCTGGACATGCGCATGCGCCGCATGGACAACCTCGAGGACGCAGTGCGTAATACGCAGCGCGCGATTCAGGACAAGGCTGCCGCGGATGAGGCGACCGCCGCACAGGCAGCAGCGGCGGCTCAGCAATCCCGGCCGTCGACCCTCCGATCTATGAGCAGCATGAGCACCAAGAACACCAAAGGCAGCGAGGAGATCGGCAAACTGAAGTCCGAGGTCAAGATCCTGAAGGCGGAGCTGAAGTTCCACCGTCAGCACCCGTCCCCGATGGCACAGCAGATGATCAATAATCAGACCTCGCTGAGCCCGGAGCACGCACGCCGCCTGTCTAACGGAGGTGCTGGGTCGAATGGCGGGAAGACGCAGGCCTCCCCCGCGCGCCAGATCGTCGCGCAGCTGCTACGGCATCATAGCACTAGCGCCGTGGAGCAGATGCCGGCGCGGCACGACGGGGCGGACGACAGTATGGTGACGCATGTCCCGCGTCCGAGTCAGCAGCAGCAGCCGATCGTGCTGGCCACGCCCCCGATCCAGCCCAGCGAGCAGCGGTGGGTGCACAGGCTGAAGGAGCTGGAACGGCGGCTGAAGGCTGAGCGGGAGGCGCGGTTGCTGGATCGAAGGGGGGCGCGGCAGAGGTTGGAGGAGGGCAGGTTGGAGAACGAGGAGTTGAGGGGCATGCTTGAGAGGGAGAAGGTGAGGCGGGAGAGTTATTTCGAGGTGGGAAGCGCGGGGGGTGGGAGTGAGAGACGGGGGAGTATGGCTGAGACGGTTGGGGAGAGTGGAGTGGATTGATCAGATACCAGGGTGTGCATGAGTATGACTGACTGCTTTCTGAATGGAAGGTCTCCGACACAGCTGCTGCTTTGCGGGCTTGCTGCCACCACGGAGAGTACATGTATTGCTAGAGAAGCAAGATGATGTACCATAGCTGACAGAATTCCTCATCCTTGATATGCTCCGGATTCGACATCGCATAAGTCAATACCAAGTCTTTGCTTCTACATCCCAAGTGCGCAATCGATGCAATGCTGCTCACGAGATGTTAGAGACAACGATCTTGGCAGCACTCACACCAGCCTTCTGTTTGTCAAGGCCTAGTTGCACCGAACGCAGCTCTTCTCCGACCACCAACGGATCTGGCGCTGGGACGATCGTGCCGCTTTCGAGCGCCTTGGGCAGGAAGTCCCTCCAGATGTAGGGGCCTACGTCGTTTTCGAATATCTGAGAACGGTGAGTGCCGCTGTTAGCAATGTGCGTGTACGATCACAAGGCCAAGTCGTGCATCTACGTACGGCACTCGAAGAGACTGCTGAATCGTTAGCAGATGAAGAGACTTCCGCGTTGGATCAGCTGGGGAGTTGACACTCACTAGCTTTGGCCCGCACCGAACTCGGTATCCCCGTGTCCGGAACGCCGCGGACGGTGACCACAATGGCCTTGCCCTTCGTGCGGTCCACGATCCGCGCACATGCCTGCACGGCACCATCAGCCCCGACCGCGTGGTACGCGCCCACGACCGTGGTGCTGTCAAGCGCCTTCACGATCTGGTCCTCGACGTCGCTGTCGTAATAGTCGAAGCACTGCTCCGCGCCGAGGCCCTTGCAGTACTCGAAGTTCCTCCGGCTCGCGGTGACGACCACGCGGAGGCCCGAGGCGACGGCCAGCTGGATGGCGCAGGATCCCACGCTCGAGCTGCCGCCCCAGATCAGCACGGTGCGGTCGAGGGGCTCGGGCTCCTCGGATGGGAAGGGCAGGGTGAGGAAGTGCTTCTGGTACAGGCCCGCCGCTGCGGTCGAGATCCCGAGGGGCAGGACCACGCCGCGAGAGGTTGCGATGCCATAAGGGAGCTCGGACACCGCGGTCCGACGGACAATGGCGAGCTTTTGGAAGCCGCCGTGGGAGGCCCCTCTCCCCGAGCAATGCCTGCATGACCAGTGAGCTTCTCTGCTTCCCATCATTGACCTCGATGTACTCACGCAATAACTCTCTGTCCCACATGCAGATCATCAACGCCCTCCCCCAGCTCAATGACTTCTCCCGCTACATCCGAACCGAAGACGGTGGGATACTCGAGTCCAAACAGGTCGGAGTCCTGCAGGACCCAGTCTATGGGGTTCACGGCCACGTCGATGACTTGGATTGCGACATAGTCTGGAGGCGGTGTCTTGTATGGAGCACTGCTGACCACGAGGGGCCGGCTCTTCGGTTTCAAGGCCCAGGCAGCCACGTTCTTTGGTCTTCTCACGGCCTGGACGTCCATCTTGTTCTGCTGAAGTGATGTGTTTCAATGACAGACACTCATGTCAGATTGAGACATACATTGGAAGTATACATGTATGTATGGAGTCAATGCGGGGCTACACCACGGCACGGCTGGTACCTGCGGGGCAGCCCGTAGGAACTCCGCTGCGTCTGATTGGACAGATTCTTGACTGTGCATGTCTTCATCCGCCAAAGCGACCTTTGGTGGGCTGTATTTCTGGCCAACTTCAACTCGATGCACATTGTTCACGTGCAGTTGCGATGTGCGATAAGATGCTCTATTCGACGCACCTTGTGGCTTGCACGTGGCGAAGACGAAGACTTTCCGGCAGACGTGATATAGACGCCTCACGGGTACATGTAGTACTGTGGCGGACCCCAGCAAACTTACAAACCCATCAATCCAGGTAAAGCCTTTCGTTGATTTCGTCCCCGTCGTCCTCTTCGTACTGCACTGGTTCGGTGTGGAAAAATGTCAGTGAGTCCCATCTCTTCGACGTTCGAGCGCTGTTGATGGCATCATGATGATCAACCATTTCCTCATCTGCGAAAGCTACCGCGGAGACGTCTTGGGCTCGGACGGCCCACTCATATGCATCAGACACCTTGTGGTACTGGATACAAGACTCTCCCTTCCAGATGGGACGCCGGCCGTGGGTTGAACTACAGTGGTCCGGTGGAGGACGAAAGTCTGATACGGCGCGAAGGAATTCGTCAATGGCTTGCTGACGCTCGTCCAAGGGCCGTGGATCGTGCTCCCCATCACTGCTCGTCATTAGGTCGGACATGCCTATCAGCAGCTGAGGAACCACAGGCGTGCTTTTGGAGACGATGCTGGTCGCGACTTCGCAGGGACTTCCACGCTCGACCAGGAAAAGCGCCATAGTCAACAGCAGCCTCTTGCTACGAGTCAATAGGCTGAAGTCTCCCACAGCCGCGACTCTGGAGTGCATCCGCATTCTCGAAGCATCCGGTCTAGCTGCAGCGTCTGGCCCGTGAAGGACCACTCCGCCAGGCACTCTCTGCGGGCGGAGACTAAGTCTTTGGATTGGTCCGTCACCCCGTCTATCTAGGGCAATAGACCGGAAGTGCTGGTACAACCGTTCGCCCTCGGCGCTGTCGGTCACGAAGAGGAGATCCCATGGTCGTTCGGACTGGACGAGCAGAGGCAGCCCCGTCAAACAGTCCAAGAGATGCGGCTGCTCCCACGTGGGCGTGTAGGTCGTGAGTGGATCGTAGAGCAGAGGCAGGACGCGCACGTCGATGGCTCGCGGGCCCTGCGCCGGTATCTTGTTGCGTCTCGAAAGAATCGCGAGGAGTGAGTAGACCCCACTCAAGATTCGGCCGACCCTGTCGAAATGCTGGCCGCGATTGGCAAGCGCATGCTTCGAGCAGGGCAGGGCAATGTCGAGGGTGGCGGAAGAGCTGAAGGTGGAGCCGTGTTCACACAGGTAGCGGAGGGTGGAATCGATTGGCGTGTCGTATGCGGCTCTGATGGAGGTGAAGCTGGGCGGATCTGGTGGATGTGGGAGCAGCAGGAGCGCATACATGATGCTTCTGCGGGCCTACCGGGGATTCAACTGCGACTCGCCATCAAGGACTAGTTACAGGCGTGGTGGAGGAGAATGGTGAGAGGCTCCAGGCAGAGGGGCGCTCTCGATGTGTGCACCGGCCAGTCCGTCTCACGAATCAGGCTGCACAGCGAAGAGGCTGGAGGCGCAGGCTCGAAGACACCCAAGCTCGGTGGCCAAGTCGACAAGCGCGGCGTCTTGCATGGCGATGTGTGTCTAGCGGCGACACGGGGCAAGACGGTGGCTTACACGTGACTCCGGAGACGGACCCTCGCCGCTCTGGTCGCCTAACCCCGCCGACTACCTTACCCCGACGCCATGACGCTCGAGTTGGGGTGGCGGGGCGCAATGAGGGTCACCTTCACCACCGATGCCAGTAGGCGCTCCTGCTGCTTGTCACTGATTGATCGCGCTTCCCTGATGGGAACAGATTTGCTGCTCAACGACGGCCGGCCACTCTTGAGACGGTGCAACCATGTCGGTCGAGCATCTCCAGTCACCTACGGAGTACAGGACTTCCGCGGCACTCCTCCAGACCTCCACTGATCGGGCCCGCTTGCCGCCTCGTGGCTTAGACTTTGCCTTGCCGCTGCAAGCCCGCCTGCACTAATGAAAGCGCAAGATTCGGTAGATGGCTCTAGCTAATCAACGACAGCCTTAGGTTCTGTCCATTGCTGCCCGCAGGATTAGGCGAAGCAATGCTCGCCTGCAATGGGGCGGCATCTCAGCCACGTCTCTCAAGAGCCGCTGCCTCTGACCTTGGCTCCACCCGCTGGATCTGCACACGCGCTGTGCTCTTGTGTGCGGTCGGCTCGCTTTCGTCTACTCGCCATCGTACCTCTGTGTCGCATCGCCGTGACTTGCTCAGGCAACAAGGCTGAGGCACATCGAGGAGACAAGCCACTGACCGGGATCGGATACACAGTGGATGGTGGGCCCCTCGTGGCAAGGCGTCAACCGGTGAGGCTCAGCCACCTTCACCACCAGCTGATCTTGGTACGGACGGAGACCTATATGGGCCTCCACGTCGCACGATAAGGAAACTCGTCGTTGCGAGGCCAGTATCCGCCAGACATCCTCATCCATCATGCAGACACGATCCACAAACGACATTGATCTAGCCAGCATACGAAGCATGAACGGCCCACTCGGTCAGGTATTTTCTGCGTTGAGACCGCCGAGAAGCGTGACCATGGCACTGACGTTCGCTTAGGCGCCAAATTCGCGCCGTAGAGAGTCCATGTTCAAGACTCCGGCTCAAGAAGCTGCGGAGAAGCTACGCAGGCGATCTTCTGCGGCTCAAGACAAGGGCACGGTCATTCATCGAGAAAGACTGGGCTCGAGCATATCCACATCTCGAGTCTTGCACAAATTCGAGCATCAGTACGGGGACGACAGTGACACGTCCAGCGTCCAAGTGGACTACGGCTTGGTCCCGCCCGGAGCAGCAAGTCGCCGACTCCACCACCGCAAGCTGCTCGACCAAGTCAAGAAGAGAGTTGGCCGGGCAGTCACAGACTCATGGCCGAATCCTCTCTTGCCACTTTACCGAGTGACATCGAAGAGCACCCCGACTGACGATGAGCTCATTAAGATGGCCCTGGCCGTCTTCCCGCCAAGGATGGAGCTGCCGGTGACTGTGGTCGACATCGGAGCAGGACGCTGGGCTCGCCAGACCGTGTGTCTTAGCGACATAGAGGCTCGTAGGTGTCACCGTAGCCCAGTGCTTGGACGTGGCTGATCTTACAGAATGGAAGGAGAAGCCGGACTGGGCTGTTGTCCGATGGATGTGCGTTTGCTCCAAAGTACCCTATCATTACTAGTCAGCTGACAGCCGCCAGACACGCTCCGCTCGGGACCGGCCTTGTGCATTCGGTCAGTCAGAAGCTTCACTGCTCACGCTGAATGTCACTAATACTTTGCAGTCCGTCGAAGACATGTTCTTGCACGACTGGGAGCAAGGCCGACCGTTCAAGCACGCTGGAGTATCTGGCTTTCCATTCGTGGAAGTCGACAGTCTGTCCTTCCAACACAGAGAGGACCTGCATAACATGCGTGAAGTCTACAGTTTACTGAGTCCCATGGAAAGCATCCGAGCGGCCTTGGATGCTCAAGTACTCAAGGGAGATCAAAACGAGACCTTTGAGAGCGACTTGAAGTGGCGGGCGGACCATTTGAAGGTTGGCCACGGATTCTGGGACGTCGTACAATCGGACATCCCATCACAACTCTCGGAAGGCATCTCACTTTGTGACAATGGCCCTCTGCGCACCTACAAAGACTGGCACGTTGGCCTTGATCGGACTTCGATCTCCAGTCAAGCACAATTCGCGCATGCACATCCTGTCATCACGACACTCCGGGCGTTCCACCGCGCTGACGGTATCGAAGTTCCATGATGGTGAGGCATTCCAAACACTAACATCTCACAGGGATGCTCCTTACGATGTCGGCCCCAGGAGGCGTTGACCTCATCGACGCCGACTTCTTGGAGGCACTGGATCACAGCTTCAGCTCTCTCAGCAGCGATCACAACGCATCTGCTTTCGCACTCACCCAAACCATGTTCAAGACCAAGGGCAGCCAGCACTGGCATAAGAGTACGGTCGAGTGGTTCCTCGTCTACCTTTTGACGGAGATTGGGGTCACGCCACACAATATGCGTGGTGGTCGAAACGCCATGTCTCTGCTGTCCGCACTCCAAGCCAAGGTACGGACTCTGGTAAGTGCCATCTGTGAAACGCCAAAGGGTCTGTCGCAGACTGATTTGGCTGCAGAAGCAACGGCGGTACGATCCATGGGCTCCTAAGACGACCATCCGCCTGGTAAAGGACTACCTCCTGTGCATCGACGAATTGCAAACATTGGCTCTCCATTTCAGCCATCAATTGTCGTTCTTTGAGAAGCTTGCTGTCGACCTGGCAGAGCATGAGGCAGAAGACCGCGCGGGGAGCAACGGCTCGCCTGTGGAGCCGGATCCCGACATTACGCATCTGGAACAGTCTGCCGAAGAGCGAACGCAATGGGCCATCGGCCACATCAAATCGCAGAGGCAATTCGTGGAGCATCTCGGCGAAGACATGAAGTACTCGCTGGAAGCCGTGAGTGACCACAGAAGCCCCGTGGCAACCGAAGTTGTTACGCTGACGGTACTCTTCTCCAGCTCTTCCAGCTCCGGTCGATCGAGCAAAATGACCTGGCCATCACCGCCGACGGCCAGAGCAAGGCCGTGCTGATCTTCACCGGCGTCACCACCGTCTTCCTCCCGCTCTCCTTCTTCACGTCCTATTTCTCCATGGACCTGGACGGCTTCCCGCTGCCGGGGTCCACCGAGACGTACTTCTGGTCTATCTGCGGTCCGGTGACCCTGGCCATTGTCATCGTGATCATCCTCTTTGCCTTCCAGCACCGCCTGCTGTCGCTCATCCTGTCCCGCCACACGGATGCTGCTCGCATGCTTGGCAGTTCGAAGAGGAGCAGGTTCTGAGGCGGAGCGGCATATTCACGAACACCCTATGCATCAGAGAGGTCATTGGTCTACACGTCTGGGATAGTGTCTGGCTGCAGAGTGACTGTCGGGATGGGCATGCCGGGATGAATGCTTTATAAAGAGATCGTTGAAGGAGCATGCGTCATGCGAAGAATTTCGGGCACTGTTCTTTTAGGTCATTAGTTTGATAGGAGACTGCATTTTCATATGATGTATGACGGTTTCAAGACGAGAACTTGGGCCTGAGCTCAAGGCAGCTCAACATCACCCAAGAGAATGCGTCTCGAGATCACATGCTCGACATCATAGCAATCGATCGACCGGGATTGAGCCAACGTCTCGGCCAGACCCCAAGCAATGCTGGGTATGATACGGCGGTCAAGCCATGATGATGATCTTCAGAGCGTCAGAAGTACACAAAGCGCACACGTTGCTCCTCAGCGCAACACTACAGTAGCTGCTTGGGAATGGAGCGATCGCCGAGTCTGCTGTTGATCTTAACGCGCTACACCAGAAGTCACGCGAGCAGATAACAGAACATGTCGAAGCAGGCACAGCGAAATGAGCATTGAGGTCGGGATCGCACAATACCCTTCTTCGCCGCGCCCTCCTTGGCTTGCCGACTTTGCGCATCGTATTGATGGTATGGATTTGGCCGCTGCCATTTGGCTCGTCTACCAAAGATGACAGATATGTCGCTCAGTCGTAGACTCTGCGGAGCCAGCGCCACTCTGTAGTGCGACCCGATCCGATCTGACGACCACACTCCATAGCTCGTTCAGCGGCCACTTTTGGCGGTAGCTTCATATGGTATCAGCAGTCTCAGAGCTCTCTTCTGATGCTCGCTGATCACTTTCAGGCCGTACGTGTAGCTCGCGTTAGTCCATCCAAACCTGCAAACCAAGTCAGATCGCTGCAGATCGGAGAGTATGATGTGATGCCACCTACCCTTCCCGCGCTATACCTCGAAAGGCAGTCCCTTGATTGCCGTACTCGGCATGAACCTCGTGCTGCCGCACCGCCCTCACAACATTGTACTTCTCGGTGATAGCGCCGTGGTAGTCGACGGTGACTCGGGTGATCATATGAAGCCACCGGTAGGCCAGTCGGGCCGCTTCCTTGTGGTAGCCGTACCTCGTGAGACCATCCCAAGCCATGACCTGGTGCGGAGCCCAGCCGCTCGGGAAATCCCATTGCCTGCTCGGGTGACCCGAACCCTGGGGTCCAATCGATGCCTCTGTCGTTGCGACCAGGCCTCCTGGCATCTCGAATTTCGGGAGTGCTGCGGCTACGAGTCGTGCCGCTTGGTCTGCACTGGCCAGTCCGCTCCAGAGAGCCCACAGGCAGGTGACGGACTCGTGAGGGCTCTGCGTCTCGGTGACAGTATTGTAGTCGTAGAACATGCCTTTTCCGGGGCTCCACAGGTACTTGTCCACGCTGGCCTTCCTCTTCAGTGCTCTGTCTAACCACTCCGCGGAGGTCTGAATCAGTGCGACTCCCGATCCCGTCGGAGTGCAGTCCGAGGGCACCTCGAGCTGGTCGTTGAAGACGTTCTTGATGATCCAGGCTATATCTGTCTCGTACTTGTACAGGAGTGCATTAAGATCGATCGTAGCCAGATCTCCAGCGACGCCTTCGAGTCGATACCTAGGTACTTGTGTCAGTCATGCACGAATAAGCCTTTCCATGTGGAAGGCACTCACTGTGTGTCATGCCCTGACTCTCTCACAGCGCGGTCATGAAGGAAGTAGCTGTCCAACTCCGCGTCCTTGATCGCGCCACTATCATACGCATTCGCAAAGTCAAGTGTAGTCATCCCGTGCGCTCGAGCTCGACCGGAAAAGATGTGATCGAATTGTGTGCTCTCAACCTCCGGCGGTATTCCATCCCCTGTGGGTCTATACCGTGAAAGGCCTGTCTTGGTATCAAGCCTGGGCTCACACAGCCAGACATGGAAGTACTCCTTGATGGCAGCCAGTGTACTTTCATGAACGAAGTCTCGCGAGCCAGCTTCGTGCTTGATGCATTCGTAGGTCCGCCGAATCAAATCTGTCAGGAGTGGAGGCTGTGACCTGCCGAGATAGTAGGACCTGTTGGCGTTCAGGATCCGTCCGTAATGTTGGATCTCGAAGCAGAGATTGAGCACGATGTCCATGACCAGACGCGATCTGCCCGTCTCGAGAAGACCAAGTGCACAGAAGTAACTATCCCAGCCGTACAGTTCGTTGAAGCGCCCTCCGGGGACGACAAACTCAAGCCCACGAAGTACTCCCTCGTGACTCCTCATGCCCAGCGCAAGGATGCCCGGCTTATTGTTCATCGCCTTCACGTCGGAAGCCGTGATTGGCTCGCTCGGGAGATACAGTACCTCCAAATTCAACTCAGGCCGGAGCTGTGCGACTTTGCTGTAGTACTCGTACTGCTCTGGCAGGTTGCAAGGTATGTATATGCGTGGCCTGGCATCCGTCGTCCAGTCCTTCGGGTCTGGAGCCGCAGCTGCGATGAGGCTTTTGTCCAGTCTCCGTGTCAAGTTTGCCCAGAACATGTCGTCGATCCTTCGACAGATGCGAGTCACTGGATCTTCCACGAGCAAAGCACCATCGACCGTGAATGTGGGTCCAGCCGTATCATGACCCAGCACGAGTTCTTGGACCAGATTCGCCAGCCGATAAGTGCCCTGGATGTCGAAAAGCCTCAGTCCTCGGGAAGCAGCGGTACCCAAGGGAAAGACATGAGGTTCGCGTCAGCGCCTTGGACACCAGACGCAAGTGATCAGGGCTCACTTTGTTCCCATCATCATCCGCAGTGATACGTCCGTCTCCATCAGTGTCTTCACATGCAAGCAGTTTGGACAAGGTGTGATTCTTGACCGCTATGAAGCTCATGGCTCGGATGTCGGAGTTATCTGTGCAAAGTCAAAGCCGCGCCTTGGCTGTATCACCAACGTCTGTAGGGCGAGGGCACTACCATGGCTCCCGCGGCGTCTGCCAGGAAACGGTGTTCTTCCGCCCATCAGCCACCCGTCGTCAGAACACTACCATTCGAATCAGCCGGCTGATGCAGCTACGAGGGCGAGCATAGCCTCAACCTACTGATTTGGATCTCTCCGTCTTGTCCAACGGGTGGACTGCCTTGTGGCCCACTCGTAGGTCTCCCATTTTGTGACCGCCCGAGGTCAATTGATCAAAGAGGAGGTGGAGTGCATGTTCGTTGGCGATTGATTCGACATCGTGCGGACTGCGTCGCTTTCGGGAAGGCCCCGCTCTCTGCCGCTGCCATGTCTGCCATGTGTTCTGCATGACAGCGAGCCGTTGTGAAACGCAATCGGGTACGGAGCACCGGTCATTGCTGAAGCAGTGAGCACAAAGAGTCAGGTGCTATCACCAAGCAGCAAACCGCATTCTGGTGGCACTGCGCGGCGAGGCGGTAAGAAATGGGCTACACACAGCGTGAGATTGTTTGGATCTCAATTCAGTGGTACGTTGATGTGATGGCGCGAGCATGGGCTTGGCCGCATCGATCAGCATGTGCGATAAGGAGAAGGCAATTCGGATGGCTCACCGGCGAGTTGGACAGTCGATTCGAGAGATCATATACACTCGAGCGACGCCAGTCTGCACAGCCACGTTGCTAGGGAACGCTCTACCTCAGAGAGTTCACCACCTCTTGATCTCGGTCTCGCCTTCATGTCGAACCTCCCCCCGCTCGAGGTGTCTGTGGCACCTCAGCGTGCATAACCCGCAATGCAGCAGCCGTTACCCTGATTTTGACACATCGCTGCTCGTGGTCTGTTGTGGAATGCGGCCAGAGTCCGTGATGCTCCGCTGCCTCCGTGCACAGCACTCATCCGTGTGTAGAGCGGAACTCCGGACGGCTACCCGCGAGTCTCACTCCCGTGCAGAGCTGTCGGCGGGCCTAATCAGGACGGACTAGGATGTAGAGCAGAAGACGCAGGTCGCCTGGCACCTGCACAGCCCCAGAGCTAAGAAGTGGTAGGCAGGTATCCGCCTTTCCTCGTGAGGAAGGCCTGGGACGGCTCTTTGAGTCTAGTGCCAGGTCATGACCATGGCTGCTTGTGCATGCTCTCATCGTGCTGTCGTTGCGTCTTTGGGGATGTCGCCTGGTAGCGCATCTGGAGGATCTAGACGTCCACTTGCTGCAGCGCCAACAGCTGGAGTGGAGCTCGGAGGAGTCTCTCGGGCCGACAGGTGGAGGTGAGGTGCGAGGTCACTTGAGATGCCCCCTGCTGTCGAACAAGTATCGCACCTTCCAGCCTGTCCCTTCACCAAGCATGGATCTTCGTTCACACGCAACACTCCAGGTGCTCCCCACCGGACCGCAGCCACAGCGATGCCGTCTTCGTGCACAGCCATACCTGTGGCGCAGGTGCCGATCTCCAGAGCGGTGACGCTTCCGCGCTGCTGAAGCAGGCATGCACGGGGCACATCGTGGACGATGGCTAGGAACCAACCCAGCCTCACGTCGTCTTCCTTGCAATAAGTTGGCAGCGAATTAATTGACCATGTCACACGCCTCCTCGTCAATGTCGTGCTCGCCAGTTTGGAACCAGCATGACGTCTGGCCGGCGAAGCCGGTCTTCGAATGGGCACGCAGGCTATAAAGCAAGAGGTCTTGCTCGTGGTAAGTGACCAGCATCGCAAGTCATCCAAGGCCCGAACCCCCATACAATCATACCAATCTCGAAAAGTTCCAGACAGCCCTCAGCAACTATGGGTATCATGAACAAGATCGAAGAGAAGCTGCACAGCGGCAAGAAGACAGAAGCTGGGCACAGTCAGTCCGAGCAACCACTCTACTCTGACAAAGAGAGGAAAAGCATCGACCAGCAGTCCGCACCGTACGGCTCCGGCACTGGCCACTCAGGCCAGATGACGGATAACACGAGTGATGCCACCCGCTC
>JAWDJV010000585.1:0-12404 GCA_033119285.1 Teratosphaeriaceae sp. CCFEE 6253
CATCTATGTGGACTCCGCATGAGCGTGCCATTGCTGACTAGCGTCTACATCCAGATCATTGGTGCCGTGAACAATGCGGCCATGAACGCCCTACACCCGCTGGCGGTGTATGCAGCGGTGCAGGCACATAAGGGCGAGCCACTCAATTACCCTGGAGACTACACTGCCTGGGTGGCCGTCACCGAGCACTCTTCTGCTATGCTGACCGGCTATTTGAGCGAGTGGGCCGTGCTTGGCGAGAAGACGAAGAACCAGAAATTCGGTAGGCCACTGACAAAGGCCGCCGGCTTTACGAAGAGATGCTAATGCAGAGGTAGTAAGTCGCATTACCCTGCGGAGCCGAGAAGGCATCGACCGTTATCGATTTGCGCGAAGCCGAGCAGTGTCATCTTTCCAACGCTGGAAGCAAGCAACGTTGACTTGGCGAGGACGAGCTGACGTCAACCTTCTATCGCGAGTAGAATGCCTCCGACACCTGCCCGCTACCAAACAACCGCCTCTTCCCCGAGCTGGCGCGGTGGTACGGTTGCAAAGGACACGGCGGTCCCGAGCTGGACGAGTCCAAACTCAACACCATCGACCCCGGCGAAGTCCCGACGCCGCTGGGCTACGGCCCCTCGCGCAAGCTGCGCTACGCCTGGACCCTCTCCGGCTGGGCGCAGGAGGCCGCCAACGGGCAGGCGTGGAAGGAGATCATGGAGAAGTACGGCGTGACGCACAACCCCTTCGACGACATTGAGGCGCACTTCACCTTTGGCGACTTCGCCGCGTGGGGCCCGGCGTTCGCGCTGTCGATGAACAAGGCGCGGTACTTTGGCTGGACGGGGCATGTCGATACGCTGGAGAGCTTGCATCTGGCGTATACTGAGCTGAGCAAGATCGGGATGCTGCCGCCGCCGGTGGCTGATGCCAGGCCACTTATCTGAACTCGTAGCACGAAGCAGTCTCTCACCGATACCGAATTGGTTTCGTGGCGGCTCAGAGAGTCCGGGGCTCACAGCAACGGCTTATCAAGCAACCGAGAGATAGCAACGCAGCATCATTCCAGTATCCAGAAAGCAGTACAGGGGGTATCTCGTTCACATCCAGACCATGCTTCCCTAGTCCAACTCGACGCTACCCAATCCCCTGTCGCTCGCGGCAGCCTGCACAGTATTCCTTATGTCCTCCAATGTCTTATGCCAAGTCTCTGCCACACCTGCCGTCGCTCCGTCTCCTGTACTGCCAATCAACCACGCCACCCACTTCACAACCGCGACAGCTTTTCCCAGATCTCTCTCCTCGACCACCACATCCCTCAGATACATGCCCAACGCCACCACATCCTCCCCATACGGGCCCTCGTCCGCAAACTCCTGGTACCACTCCCCCACCGCTTGTCGCAGATCTGGGAGCTCAGACAACTTGCGCTGGGTGAACGTTGGCCTTGCCGGCCGCGGGGGCAAGACCAACTTGCGTTCCAGGATCGCAACTTCTTCGCCCGCCGCAGGCTTCCACCTCCGCTGCGCCTTCGCGCGCTGGTGCAGCGAGAGATCGATGCCGCCGGCACGCTGCAGACGCGCATTGCGCTGCTGTGCGAGCACTTCGCGACGGACGTCCTCGGGCAAGGCGGCCAGGAAGTCCGGATCGACTTCTTCGGGCTCGGGCTCGGTGTCGGTGGTGACAGCGCCACCATTGTCGTCGTGGACGTGACGGCCGATCGCAGCCGGACGGGCAACAAAGTTGGCCTGCGTGAGCGTCGTGCTGTCTGAGTCCCGAGCGCTGGTGCGCGCACGACCGGCGAAGAGCCCGCCGCCTCGCTTACGCTTGATGGGCTGCTTCGACGCATGTAAGATGCGATTCTTGCGTGGCGACTGCGGGAGTAGGGCTTGCTCGCCTCGCTTGCGGTTACCAGGAGATCTGTTGTAGAAGCCTAGGATCTCGGCCCGAACGTCTTCTGGCAGTGCTTCGAGGATACTCGGATCAAGCTGCGACTGATTCGGCAGGACCATCGCGGCAGGCGATTGCGCTCTCGAAGTCGTCTTCGACGTGCCAGCCTCCGCCTTCGCGAATTGAGCCGCTGGAGTAGGAGCGGGTGCCAGTACAGCAGGTTTGACGAGCTTCATAAGCTTCGACCGGATGTCCTCTGGCAGCTCCGCGAGCACGCTGGGATCCACCTGGGTGGGCAGCACAAACTGCGTGCCTAGAGTGTTGAGCAGCCTCTTGCTTGGTGTGCCCGGGTTCACGGGCTGCATGGGCACGCTTGGCCTGTTGATGGCGTCGACGAATCGCCGCTTCTCTGGCGTCTTCACATCGTCCAAGATCGGGTCCTCAATTTTCTGCTCTGGCACTTTGCCCTGCTCCGCTGCTGCGTTCGAGCCAGCCCGACCCGCTTTGAACGGCAGCCTCCTCTGACTCCCCTGCTCCACTCCTTCACCGCCGCCCTTCGAAGGCTCCAGCTTTTGCATTTGCACCCCGATACCCCTCAGCTCGCCAGGAGAGATGGCGAACGATCTCATCATGGCGATAATCTCTTTGGCAATGACCTCCACCTCGCTGGTCGCAACACCCAACTGCACGCTCTTGTTCACTGTGTCGCACTTCCCATGCCCCAGATGCTTCGGCGGATCCCTGGGCGCATCGGCAGCACGTCGCATGACCTTCATCGTGAGCTGCTTGCCCTTGACGCGCTCCTTCATCAACCTCTTATGCAGCTCACCAGCGAGACCTTGCATGAACTCGTCGACTTGCTCCTGGTTCTCGAAGCGCACGCCCCAATTGACCTCGGCAGAGACGCTCTTGCGCACAACGTGGTCCCCAACCTCTGCGCGATCGATGCCGCGGGCATATTCGTAGAGCTTCTCGCCGGTCTTGGGACCGAGGGCATTGATGAGCTTCTCCTTGGTGAGCTCACGGATGTCCTTGACGAGCCTGCAACCAATCTCCTCGAGCTTGCCGCCGATACTCCACGCGACGCCGGGCAGATTCTGCACCTCTAGCTCACCGATGAACTCGAGCACTGCTTCCGGACGGAGCTGGAACTGCCCTGCCGGCTTCGCCTTACGGAGCGCAACTTTAGCAAGCAGGATGTTGCCACCGATGCCCACACTCACCGCGCAGCCCGTCTTTTGCAGTACTTCGTCCCGCATCTTTGTTGCAATCTCGTCCGCGCGAGCCTGCTCACGGAAGACGCCGCCTTCATGCCTCTTCACGCCGTCCGTTCCGCTCGCCGCGAAGCAGAGCGCACTGATGTCCACAAGCGCCTCGTCGATACTGACACTCTGCACAATGCCTCCCGTTGCCATGATAGCGTCGTAGAATTTGCGGCTCGCTTCCTCGTAACCGGGGAAATCGTAGGGCAGGATCTTGACTTCCGGGCAGAGTTCCTGGGCGCGACGCATCCACATCCCATTCTTGATCCCGAATGCGCGGGCTGGGTAATTGCAGCTGGCGATCTCGGATCCGCTACCACCGCCATGCGCCACGACTGCAGGCTTGTCGGCGTACTGCGGGCACTTCTTGAGTGAAACGGCGGCGAAGAAAGAGTCGAAGTCCACGTGCATAATATATCTCCGCTGACCAGGAAGTGTCTTGAGCTTTGCCTTTTGGGTGGAAGACTTCTCTGCAGCCAGCGCTTGGAGCTGAGCTTTGAGATCCGCTTTCCAGGTCGACAGGTGATGAAGGCGGGATTCGCGGTAATACTGTTCGAGGAAGTCTGGGTGCACGACGGTTGATTTGCGAATGCGCGGATCACTGAGCAGGAGCGCGTTGTGCTCTTCGGCGGTCATGTTTGCGAGTCGCGAAGGTGAGATGGAGCGCAGCGCTTCCGAGTCCCGGACAACCGCCATGGAGTAATCGGGTTCTTGTGAGCCTTGCCGGGGACGAAGGGGAGGCGCCTTCTGCACTGGCGACTTCGCAGACTCAGCCCGTGGCTCAGGCACTTCCGCATTGAGCTCACTGTCACCAGCGACGTGCTCTTCAAGCGGAACCGAGTCAAGGTCACTGTCACCCACTGGCACAGGAGGCGGGCTCGTCGGAGGCGGCGTCTCAAGCCTTACGATAACCTCAGCCTCTGTCCCGGGACGTTGCGCAGACTCCGGAAGAATTTTGTCGGTGTCATCATCTTCGAAGTCACTAGCCTCGTCCATCGCCCGCTCAATGGAGCTCGTGATCTCGGGCAATGGATACTCTCCATCCTCGATTTCCTCAGACGGCGTCACTGTCTGTGTGAAGCTTGGCGGCTTATGCGAGCCACTAGCACTACCTGACTGAGAGCCTCTGGCCTTCAGCTGAGTGGTATACCAGCTATTGTCACTTTGCTCCTTATAGCCTTGCGCCCGCTTGCCGACCTGAGTGACGACGCTGCCATTGTCAAAGCCAAGGACTTTTTGGCCGACGCCTTCGTCGACTACACGGTAAGCATCCCATGGGAGAAGTTTACCAGCGGCAATGCTGTCGACGACCCAAGCGGGTTTGACGATGCGGTAGCGGCGAAATTCCTCTTTCTTCTTGGGGCTGGCAACTCCCCGTTAGCATCCGCTCTCGGGGCTGGGCCTCAAGAATGACACGACTTACGTCAAATTGCTTGCGATGATCTAGGAGAAAGACGTCAGTATCTTCGCTTCCTGTAGCTGCTGAATTGGTAGCGGTATGGTAGGAAGTCGAAGGACATTGTAAAGTGGTCGTTGAAGCATATGGAGACACATACATGCGTCACCATCGTCTTCCCATCCAAGTACTGTATGAAACCACCGCCATGCTGCACGATCATAGTATGCAAATCATTGAGCGATGGCTGCGTGTACCCATTCACATGGCACACCACGCCTTTGAAAATCTTCGCCTTGTCTTCCGACTGGGCGCGTAGCTGAGCATCCAAGTTCTGTAACTTGATCTTCTTGCGGCGGAAGTACTCTGGAAAGCCGCCAAACTTCGAGCCCTCATACTCTTCGCCACCCTCATCATCGAAGGTGTGGCCTTCGATGCGCTTGCGGACAAGACTAGACTTCTGCTCCAGGCGCGAGCCCATCGCGTTCTGGCGGACGCGTGGTCGATGACGGTGCTATCGACTCTCGGCGGTGCATGATGCCATGAGATGGTTGTGATTACATGTAGGTTGTTCTCATCGCCCATGGACGTGAGATGTGATGTCCGGAGTGATGCCTGAATCGCGTAGCCGTTGTCGCCAAGCGAAAAAGTTCGAGGTCCGTGCGGTGCAGAGCTCGAAAAGTTCCTGAACACCGCTTCTTCTCACTGAGCTTCACATATCTCGCTCGCGAAACACTTAACCCTTAACGCACAGCAGCTCTGGTACCAGAGCTTCAACAGAATAGACAGACCAACGAAGGTCGCCACACCTACACACACAAACACACACATACCATCCATAATGTCCGGCATGCTCCCCATGGCAATGTTTGGCCAAGAGGTCATTCCTGACGGCACCGCCGTGCTGGCTGGCTCCGACATCCCGGCCGCCTTCCGTATCACTATGGCGGCGATCGATCCGACTGCAGCGCCTCTAGGCGACGACGGGGCCCCTCAGCGCGCCACGCTCAAGATCATCCGCCAGCCGCTTGACGCGGATGCGTTCTACGAGGACTCTGAGGACTCCGAGGACGACGACGAGGATGACTTTGACGTTGACGAGATGAATGCCATGCTCGGCGACGGGAGTGACGAGGATGACGAGGACGAAGAGCTTACGAACGGTGGCCCAAGCGACCCGTCCAAGACGAAGAAGGCTCGTGTGCAGGCTGCACTCAAGAAGCTCGGCGAGATTGACGGCATGGATGTCGATGATTCGGAGGACGACGAGGCGCCGAAGACGAACGGTGTCAATGGTGTGTCCAAGAAGGCCAAGGGCAAGATGCCTGCCAGCGACTCAGATGAGGACGAGGAGATCGAGAGCGACGATGGAGAGGATGAAGTGGAGGAGTTTGTGATCTGCACGCTTGACCCGCAGAAGGTACGCAAGCTGTCGTACCGTTGCCGACGAATCTCAGCTAATGCACTCCCAGAACTACCAGCAGACTCTCGACCTTACAATCGGCGAGAAGGAAATGGTCTTCTTCAAGGTCACTGGTACCCACAGCATCTTCCTGACTGGTAATTACGTCGAGCCAGATCACGACCACAAGGGCATGTACGATCCCGATGACGAGTCTGACGAGGACTACGATCTCGAACCCAGTGAGGATGAGCTCGACGACGAGGAGATGGATGAGTTGGACGACATGGAGGACCCGCGCGTTACTGAGCTTCTGGAGGAGGAAGCACCCAAGCTCATTGAGGCACCCAAGAAGGCTGCAGACAAGAAGGCGGACAAGAAGGCCAACAAGAAGCGCCCCGCCGAAGATGCCGAGGACGCGCAGACCCTTGACGAGATGATCCAGAAGGAGTCCACCACTGCTGAGCCTGAACAGAAGCTCAGCAAGAAGCAGCTCAAGAAGCAGAAGAAGAACGACGGCACTGCTGCTGCCGCGCCCGCTGCCACCGAGGTTCCCTCGTCCAGCAAGGCCGACAAGAAGGTCTCCTTCGCCAAGGAGCTCGAGCAGGGCCCAACGCCCACGAAAGACGCCAAAGCTGGCACTGCTGCCACGTCCACGGCCTCCAGCTCCACCCTCGCTTCGACCACGACCGACAGCAAGAACGGCCTCGGCGTGAAGACCGTGCAAGGCGTCACCCTCGACGACAAGAAGCTCGGCACTGGCCCGGTCGCCAAGAAAGGTGACCGCGTCGGCGTGCGATACATCGGTAAGCTGGCTAAGGACAACAAGGTCTTTGACAGCAACAAGAAGGGCAAGCCTTTCGGGTTCAAGGTTGGGGCCAAGGAGGTGATCCAGGGATGGGACATCGGGATCCAGGGCATGAGCATTGGGGGTGAGAGGCGGATCACTATCCCGGCGCATCTGGCGTATGGGAGTAAGAACATGGGCGCCATCCCGGCGAACTCGACGCTGGTATTTGACGTCAAGCTTATGGAGATCAACAAGGGGAAATAGATGCCGGTGAAGATTGATCAAGAGGAGGATTCGCGTGCTCGCGACAATGATGCTTCGACTGTACGCAAAGTCGATGGGATCACGGCGCACGGGTGACACTGTACCGCTACTGCTTACTCGCATGCTTGCTTGCTTGACCTTTCTCAGCTCTTCCGCAGCGCCGGGACCCCACTCCCAGACCAAGCGCTGGAGGGAAGGACGGGTCCCGGCCCCCTCGACGAGGTCGGTGGGAGGCCTGCGATGCGCGTTGCTTTCGCTTTCTCGTACACGCGATACCCGACTTGCAGCGGACCGGGTGCATTGCATTGCGCACGGCGGTGCAGGGATGATGGGTAGATGGAGATCACTGTGTTCAAAAGTTTGCTTGGATGGCGTTGAGGGATGGCGTTATGGTAGGGGTGTGTAGCTGTATATCGCTGCTCTTGACTTGTCTCCACGTTCGCCTCGGATTTTCTGACCTAAGTTGTGCGATTGTGCATAAATTAGATACCTTAGGCTGTAATGCATAGATCGTTATGCGCCTGTCCATGTGACACAGGCAGTTGAACGCCAACATTCAAAGCTACATGTACAAGTACATACATTTTTCACACTCTAGATCCGCCACATGCTCGCCAGGATGGACGGCACCCCGGAAGCAGCGGCGGAGCCACTCCACCGTGCGACGAAGCGGCGCAAGGTCTTTCGCAGGCGGACCGACGACGACCACAGCGGCGATGCGCCAGAAGCAGCGGATCCTGCGCCATTGAGCACCAGCATTGACACCACCAACGGCGACGGACCTGCAATACCGCGGTCATACAAGCCTGCACGCAGGAAGCACGGCATCGCCTTCACGAGCTCCGCTCAATCCTCGCGACCCATTGACGAGGCGAACGAAGAGATGGCCCTTGTACCCCTTGACCCGGACGGCGAGCAGGAGGTAGTGCAGGGAGGGCGATTCGTGAAGCCTACGGGCAAGGCGGCGGTGGTAGACGACAAGCATATGTACGTCCCACCTACGGGGTTGCAGACGGCGGGAAGGGCAGTGCTAACGGTGCAGGATGGCATTTGTAGACTCCAAGCTGGCTGAGATGCGCGCCACATCTTCCAGTACAGCCCAAGACGAGAGCTCAGCAGGCGAGGCCAGGGGAGCTCACGGAGGCACGGGCGAGAGCACAACGGCACAAGCTGTGGCTGCTGCGCAAACGACAAATCGCGTACAGCAGCGTCGCCAGCAGACTACCCGTCAGCCACGCAGCAATCGCCGTCATCCCCCGCGCGGCGCGCAAGACCTTGCGCGGGACTCCCTCATCGAAGACCTCATGCGCGAGTCCAATACCGGCAGCGCCCTCTTCAACAACCCCACAATCGCCTTATCAACCCTCGCAAGCACTACGGACGAAGCAGGAGCAGAAGATGCCGCAGCAGAAGCCTTCAAAGCGCAATTCCTGCAGGACATGGAAGCGCAGAATCGACGACGTCCGCCTGCGCCACCACCATTCTCGAAGGTCGCGCAGGCGAAGGGCGCGGACCGTACGGCGCATGGGCCGAAGCTGGGCGGGAGTCGGCAGCAGAGGGAGAGGATGAAGGCGGCGCAGGCGGCGGAGGAGGCGGCGGGGAAGGCGAAGAAGTAGGTTGGGATGGGAGGCCTGAGCCTTGAAAGGCCGGGTGCAGAGGGAAGTCGGCTTAGACAGGACAAGGGGTTGGACTGATTGTGTACATCAAGTCACAACTTCGACTTCTCCTCCAGCACAACCTCCGGATCCAACTCCGTCGTACACAGAATGCACGTGTCCCTCAGAGCCGGCAGTCGATCTCGATGATTCACCTCCTGGTAATCCTCACTCGCGAGCATATCCACGAAATGCCGGATGCTCGGGTAGTGCGCCAGCGCGACCTCGTCCCACCCCTCGCCATCCTCCCCCTCCGTCCCCTGCTTCGGCACGACCTTGCCCACGATCTTCGCCGTCCCGCCCCGTCGCTTGCCGATCGATGCCGCGAATGCCGTGCCGTAACGCAGATACGACTCGTGCGCGTCTTTGCCCGGGTGGAAAGCGAGGAGGTTGAGCATGCTGACTGCACCCTCTTGGCCGAGCTTGAAGGCTTGGCTCCAGGCGAGCAGTTCGTCGTTCAGCTCCAGGCCCTGTGTGCTCGAGGCCTTCCTCGGCTTCTCCAGCGCCCCTGTTAAGGCCGGGACATCCCCCGACTGAGGATGCAGCAGTCGCGCGTTCTTGCCCTCAAAGTCCGTTAGCAGGGCGCCGGGGACGCCGGCGGTGATGCTCCAGTGTGCCTGTACCCAGTCTTTGTTCAGGTAGACTTCCGGTAGAGGGGTGGACGCCGGGAGAATGATGAGGAGGTCCCATGTGGTGTCGAGCAAGGGTGAGGTCGAGAGGGTCTCGGGCTTGATGATCCAGCGGACGGGGCGGGACGCTACGAGCGGTCTGATGCCGAAGGACTTGAGGGCGCGGAGGAGTTGGTTCGGGGTCGCGTTGGGGGAGAGGGCGATGAGGTGGAGGGTGGAGAGAGGCATGATTGGAGACGTGCTTGGACAGGAGAACAGGGAGGCGCAGTACTCGCGCTTCTTACGCCTTTGATCTACGGAGGTAAGTACTCATGATTCCATCGAGGTGACGTTTCGTGTGCCTCGGCTCACGATTAGAGCTGGAGATCTGTGGAGAAAGAAGCTCTTGCTGCAGGCGCCGCACACATCGCGAGACTGTGATGAACGCCTGCGAGGTCGAATGTTCTTGTACATCAATGCATGGACTGCTAGCCCGAGCCTTGCAATACTGCCTCGACTGCGTATACCGTGCCTAAGTCACATGGTCATGCTTTCTTGCCAGCAATCGACATATATAACACCCCAATCGCGTCCATGGAGTCAGCTCGTGGCGCGCGATTGACTTGCCATGGGGCAACGATGTCGGGCCTCATTCCTGGACCCGGTGTTGGTGTTAGGGGGTGGCATTGACGCGAGCAGCTTCCGAGTCAAGTCTCACAGCGTCACGTGCGGAACTTGCCGAGAGCGGCGACCGGCACGTGGGCGTCGCCGAGCCTCATCCCACATCCCACTCTTTCCCGTGGATCCCTCGCCTGGAATTCCTGGCCAACACTAGTCCCCTAAGTTCCATTGTACGCGACCCGACGATTTGTATCTCGTAAAGATGAGCGCACCACGGCTGACCCAGAGGTTGGCAGGTGTCCTTCGTCTTTCCTTTGTGCGGGAGGTTCATTGATCTTTTCGCTCGCACATCGTTCCTTTGCGGCATTCTCACATACCCACCTGTATAAGCGGACTCGGACGGGACTGGACAGTCTTTTCTACCTGCCGAAATGTCGACGAACGGGACAAACGGGACGAACGGGCATCACAGGTATGGTGGCATGGGCATGACGCTGAAGGTTGGTGGGTTGGCGCTGACATGGGCTACAGCGAGAAGATGGACGCACCGACGCTGCAACCGAAGTTCCTCAAGAACCGAAATGATATGGGACTGGTCGCTGTGGGCTTCTCCGGCGGGCAGGTAAGCGAACCACCGCACCATCTTCTCAACGGGTGTGGCTACTGACACGACCCATAGTGCAAGCCCGGCGTCGATGCTGCCCCCATGGCCCTGATAGAATCGGGCCTCGTCGACCAACTCCGCGATGACCTCCAGTACAACATCCACTACGACGGCGAGGTCCACGCCTACTCCGAACTCCTACCTTCCTCTGACCCCGATCACCGCGGCATGAAGAAGCCTCGCGCAGTCAGTGCAGTCACACAGCAGCTGAGCAAGCAAGTCTACGAGCACGCCTCCAAAGGCCGCTTCGTCCTGACCCTCGGCGGCGACCACTCCATAGCCATCGGCACCATCTCCGGCACCGCCAAAGCCATCCGCGAGCGCCACGGCCGAGAACTGGCCGTGATCTGGGTAGATGCGCACGCGGACATCAACACGCCCGAGACGAGCGACAGCGGCAACATCCACGGGATGCCCGTGGCCTTCCTGACAGGCCTCGCGACGGATCACAAGGATGCCCCGTTCGGCTGGCTCGGAGACGACCAGCGCATCAGCGTCAAGAAGCTGGTCTACATCGGCCTGCGCGACATCGACCGCGGCGAGAAGCAGATCCTGCGCGAGCACGGCATCAAGGCGTTCAGCATGCACGACGTGGACCGGCATGGGATTGGCAAGGTCATGGACATGGCGCTCGGGTGGATCGGGAGCGACACGCCGATCCATCTGAGTTTTGACATCGACGCGCTGGATCCGATGTGGGCGCCCTCGACGGGGACAGCGGTGAGGGGTGGACTGACGCTCAGGGAGGGCGACTTCATCGCCGAGTGCGTGCATGAGACGGGCAGCCTCGTGGCGCTGGACTTGGTGGAGGTGAACCCGAGTCTGGAGACGTACGGGGCGCAGGAGACGGTGCGGGCGGGGTGCTCGATTGTGCGGTGTGCGCTGGGGGATACGCTGCTGTGAGCGGGAGTCTGCTTGCGCAGAAGGCGCTGTGACGGTGTGAGAAGACGATAGACTGCTCACGCAGATAGATCTGGAAGTCCGAACATCACCTCATGGAATCCACAGAGACCTCATCATTACGCGCTGTTCACACGTGTAAAACTGTCTCGGCAGTCCCACACCTTTTACACGTCGCGGCTCAACCCGCGCGGCTCAGCAGCCGTCCGCTGCGCTGGAGATCCACCCGTAGTCCGTACCGACCTCCGCCGCATCTCACCTCATCCACTGACCACCCCAGCGTCCATGCTGCTGATAAGGCGAAGGACAGACCCTCCCCGAAGCCACCCAGGTCACGACTGTCGCTATTCTGGGCCCTTTGATTCGGCTTGCTCAGCACGTGCAGCCTCTCGTTTGTCTCTCATCACGTTCAGCTTCTCGGTGTGACCAACTCAACCACGCCTCACCGGGGCTCAACGCTGCTGGGCGTGGACACGGCTCACTCGTTGTCTTGTACTAGCACGGTAGGTCTTATCACTCGTCGCTCTCCAGCAGTCTAGACAGAGGAGAGCGGTTTGAGCTGTCCAGCTCAGATCTCGTTGTCACGCTTTCTCCGTCTCGTGATTATTCGCTGCACTCCAAAGCCATGGGTGCTCTCCGGACCTCTAGCAGACCTCTCTCCGTCCTCCCCGGTCGCCTAACCGCCGGTCAACGCCGCAGCATCACCATCAAGCAGCTCGAAGCCGCCAAGAACGGTACGTCCGCCTCGAACCCTCTCTACTCCCCAGCCAAGACTAACCTAACGCCGCCCACCAGACCGCGAACGCGTGGTGATCCTCGGCTCCGGCTGGGCGGGCTACAACCTCGCGCGCGCCCTCAACCCGGCGAAGTTCCAGACCGTCCTCGTCTCCCCGCGTTCCTACTTCGTCTTCACGCCCTTGCTGGCCTCGACCTCGGTCGGCACGCTCGAGTTCCGCACCGCGCTCGAGCCCGT
>JAWDJV010000586.1:0-12381 GCA_033119285.1 Teratosphaeriaceae sp. CCFEE 6253
TCCTTCTGTGACTCCAACGGTGATGGCATGGGGGATGTTCAAGGCATCATATCGAAGTTGGATTATCTGAAGGATCTTGGAGTCGTGAGTGGAGATCGTCGGTAAGATGGTGCCCAGCTGAATGAGGGATCAGGACGTGATATGGCTGTCGCCCGTATACAAGTCGCCCTTCATCGACAATGGCTACGACATCTCCGACTACCACGAGATCGATGCGAGGTTCGGCACCCTGGCCGACGTCGACGAGCTCATTGCGGAGATGCACAAGCGGGACATGAAGCTCGTCATGGATCTCGTCGTCAACCATTGCAGCGATCAACACGAATGGTTCGTCGAGTCTCGCAAGTCAAAGGACAATCCGTACAGAGACTACTTTTGGTGGCGGCCGGCGAAGTACTCGGCGGACGGAGAGCGGTTGCCGCCCAATAACTGGAGAGAAGAGTTCTCCACGGGTAGTGCTTGGCAATGGGACGAGGCTACCGAGGAGTATTATCTCCAGTAAGATCTGTCGATCCGTCTCGGTCGCCCTTGATGCTGACATGCCTCGAGCTTGTACTGCAAAGAGCAGCCTGACTTGAATTGGGAGACTCCCAAGCTCCGCCAGGCCGTTTACAACGACATCATGAAGTGGTGGTTGGACCGGGGATGCGACGGCTTCCGCATGGACGTCATCAACCTGGTGGGTCGGTATGGTCTAAGATGGCTCCTTCTGATGCTGACTCAGTTACAGATCTCCAAAGTGCCGAGTCTGCCCGACGCAACAGTGAAGGACCCGAGCGCGAAGTTCCAAGAGTGTTACGAGTACTGTGCGAACGGGTAGGTGTTACCCGGTGCTGTGATGTAGAACTCTATGCTGACCGAGCAGGCCTCGTGTCCATGAATTTCTGCAGGAGATGCATCGTGAGGTTCTGTCGAAATGTTAGTACATTGCACTCCTCCGGCCTCGGAAGCCTGCGCTCATCGTTGGACAGATCCAGGCCTCATCACCGTTGGAGAGACAGTCGGGCATCCGTCACCACTTCGTGCGTTTCGAGACTGACGTCTGCAGCCTTTCACGCATCACGACTTCGACATTCTGGTTCCATACTCATTGCCGGAGAACAAAGAGTGAGCGCAACGATCCTTTGTACGAAGACTATGCTGATCGCCGGCAGGCTACAAACGATCTTCCAATTTGAGCAGCAAGAGGTAGACGGGTACCCTCAGCTCGTCCCAAAGGACTACAAGCTATCAGAGTTCAAGGAGATCACATCTCGTTGGCAAGTCGGATTGCAAGAGCGAGGAGGCTGGAACTCCATCTATCTCGAGGTGTGCAGACATCATCGACGTTTGTTCCGACGCTGGCTGACATGCCGCAGAACCACGATGTCGCCCGTTCAGTCTCAAGATTCGGCGATGACTCGACCACCCAGTACCGCACGGCCACGGCGAAGCTCCTGGCGGCGCTGCAATGTACTCTGAGCGGAACATTGTATGTGTATCAAGGCGAAGAGATCGCCATGGCGAACCTGCCAAAAGACTGGCCAATCGAAGAATACATCGACATCGCTTCTCAGGTTTACTATGCCGAGTGAGTGTGATCTCGACGAATGTGGACGCCAAAGAGCATCTCGCTGATTCTTGCCACAGAGAGCTCGCCGTCCGCAAAGAGAAGACCGGCGAGTCGGACCCAGACATGTCGGACATCCTGGAAGGCATCCAGCGGAAAGCGCGAGACCACGCCCGCAACCCCATGCAATGGGACGGCAGCAACAACGCCGGCTTCTCGCTGACCGGCGACGCCAAGCCGTGGATGCGGGTCCACGACGACTACCCGGAGTGGAACGTCGCGAAGCAGATCGATGATCCGGAGAGCGTGCTGTCATTCTGGAAGAGCATGCTGGCGTTTCGCAAGAAGCATCTGAGCTGCGTAAGTCGTGTTTCGACCCTTCGGGTGTCTCCGCAGGTCGATATTGTGACTGACCAGAGCAGACCTATGGCTACTATACGCTGTTGTCCCCGGACGATGAGAGAGTGTTCTCGTACATCAAGGAATACCAGAGTGAGCGCCTGCTCGTCGTACTCAACTTCACGAAAGAGCCTGTGACGTACGGGCTGCCAGAGAAGGCCGGCGATGTCCGGAAAATCACCGACTTCATCGGCAACCGGAGCAGCACCTTGCCAGACCTGGATAGCCAGAAGATTGAGCTGCGGCCGTACGAGGGATACGTCATTGCCATGTAACGCGTACTCGACTCCAGAGAACATGTCTTGGATCGGAGCTTCGGTAGAGACCCTTCGCGAGGGTCGAGGGCCTTTTCGAGGACAGAATCATTGGAAGTGTATACATAGACAAGATAGCACGGAATAATGGAAAGGGCATGCTTGACCTTGCTGCCCACACCGCCTGCCACTGGTCCGCGTGACAGGGTCCGCATCTTTCGAAGCGGCTTATGAGTCGCAGCTTCGTGAGACCCCGGCATGCCGAGGGTGATTAGGGTAGAGATTTGTGTGACCAGGGAAAGACCAGGGTGAACAGGGCGGAGATGTGGATGATTGGGGCGGAGAGGGAGGTCGCGGACATCCCAAGACGCGAGACAGGCGCATGGTCGCGGAGTAATACGTTCACCCATGTCCCGCACCCGGACTCATCTTCATCGCTCGCTGCTTCGTCTTGCGCTCTTCTTGTTGGTGCGGGCACGGGATCGTTATGGCTGCCGAGTCTTACACCATGACTTCTAGTACGTGCGTGGGACCGCAAACGGTTGCCGGGCCTTCCGCTGCGATCCAAGATGTGTGCATGCCGGAAAGCCGTTGATGGATGTCGGTTGAGGTCTACCCGTGGGGACGTCACTGACAAAGAGAAGCCGCGTCAAATGTGCGACATGAGTGCCCTTCAACGCAGGACGTCGTGTATATTGGTCAAGGTGGCGTGAGTGTTCCCGCTCCGGTCCTTGATGGCAAGTCTTACACTGAGAAGAGGGTTTTGAGGTTGTCGATGCCGAATGTAGAGGAGTCCGCTTCACTGAGATACTGAAGCTGGTAGGGCCGAGACCGAGATTCACCGGAGATTCCGGCACAGCGATGCCGAGATCGGATCAGTGTGAGAGGCATCAAGAGAAGGAGGCGGTCGCGGATGTGGAGCGTGGACTGCGCAGGGTAGGTCGCGGTGACTCGCAATCCGTGCGCTCGTCCGTCTGCGCACAGCAGCCATGCACCACGCTTGAATATCCGGTCGTACATCATACACGACGTCCTCTCCGGTATCATATCCTACGACCCACTCCGCATCTTCTCCATCGCCTCCTTCGTCGGCGCCGACTCGTTCACCTCCCCACACTTCCCGCACGTCCGCGCTCCCTCATTCGCCTGGAACTCCCCGACCGCAGCCTTCAACTGCTTCCCCAGGTCCGTACAGTGAAACGCCGCCTCATGCACCACCTCCCCGCAACCCCTACAATACCACCGCAGCCGATCCTCGCTCACTTCAGGCCTCGGCAGCTCGAGCACGACGCCCACCGTGTCCTCGAACCGCACGGGGTTGTGCGGCACCCCGCCCGGCAGTAAGAACAGCTCGCCCTCGTTGATGTAGATGTCCTTGTGCACACCATCCGGCTGCACGGTCTTGAGGAGCATGCGCCCGCGGTACTGGTAGAAGAACTCCGGGGTGTCGTTGATGTGGTAGTCGGTGCGGGCGTTGGGGCCGCCGACAATCTGGACGGTGAGGGGGTCGTTGTAGATGAGGTGGTTGTTGATCGGGGGCTTGAGGAGGTGGGAGTTCTCTTCTAGCCTGATCAGATGGTTTAGCAATCAGTCTGGTTTGGGAGCTGAGTGGGATGGGTGGGGACGGACCATTTGGGGAGGTTGAGGGGCGAGCCCAGATTGGTGGCGGATTGGGTCGTGGAGGCCATGGCGGCTCGGTGAATGTGCGGTCGGAATCTGTCTGATGTTTGTGAGATGGTTGGGAGTCTCAGACGGGTGTGTCTTGCTGCTGCTATGAGTGGTGCTCGGAAGGCTTGCATGGTCTTCCTTCTGGTCTACCTTTTGAGCTTTGCACGTGGGTCGACTGCGATATCGCAGCACCTATGACTTACAATCCCCTACGCGCAGACTACAGATGACATGTTCCATGGCGTATGTCATCAACGTTGCCGCCAGGACCTGAGTTATTCCGTCGCCTTCACGCGCATGAAGTCATCGAGTGCGAAGCCCGATTAACTCCGTCCGACGCAGGGCTGGAGGGAAAGCAGCATAGAGACAATCCTCCCTTGTCACCTTTTCCATCAACCTTAATGAATTCCATCGAAAGGCGTTGTCACTGGCGCAGGAAGAGCCAAATGTGGTCTCAATGCTGCACTGAAAGTCTGAGTGTTCAGATCATGGGGAGGGCTGTAAGAATCACAATTCGATCGAACATTCCTCCCCCCAAGACCGCCCCTATGAACGAGTCCAGGATAGGAGATACATGTACCTGGCTTGTCGACAATCATTCCGCAACTCGCGACCAGAGAATCCTAGTCATCCACGAGTGATTCTTGGATGAGCTCAAAGCGACTGCTGCTCGGCCATCCTGGCCACATGCGGAAGTTCAGTACTAGGAAGCTTTGGAGAACTAAATAAATAAATCAACATACAGTATGTGGATTTACGGACTGGCGAACCGACCTACATGGAGACAAACTTAAGCGCCGAACTGTCCATATTCATCCTATCACGGCGGTGTTTCACGATCCATTGGTTACCGAGGCGGCGACCAATCCTGCAGCAGAGGCATGCGCCACAACCGCAGGGCTGAGATGCAGCAGGAGCAGCTGCACTACTCCGCTGCCGGTACAGCCCCCGAACGCAGCCGAGAGTCCTCCCGAATGCATCGTCCTAACAATAGGCCGGCGATAGTCCCCGCGGCGGTGAGTATGAGACTGTAGACCGCGCTTTGCATCTGGGACCCGTACCCATACCTTCGCGACTTGATCGATCATACCAGGCCCGGGCACCTCAAACATCGTCCGCCCCGGCTCACCATGCGCGTGTCATCACTGCGATACCTCCTATGTGTCTTGCCGTGCTTGCTCCAGCCGGCCTATGCGGACGACAACATCTTCGTCTACCCCCCAGATAACGGCCAGGTCCTCTACATCCCGAAAGGGTACACCTTCAGAGTCCAATGGAACAGCACCTTCGCGGCCATGAACCTCAAGGTCTTCCAGGCCCACGACGGCATCTTCAACTTTGCCACACTCCTCGGTAGGTCGCCACTGGCCCCATCTTGCGTGTGAGAATACAAGCGCTGATGTGCTGGAACAGATAACGTGTCCGCCCCGGCAGGCCCAAATACCAGGAGCTACACGGCGAAGAACCTCGGCAGCGACGGCGTGATGCACTTCCAGGTCACGCTGGAGAGCAACGGGCAGTCTCTGAACGCCTTCAACAGCGGCCTGTTCTACGTGACCAACGCCTCGGACGCCACGGCTATCTCGACGTCCGGAGCGCCGACATCTACCAGTGCTGCGGCCACAGCGACCTCGACCAGTGACGCGACATCGACATCTGCGCCTGCGGCAAAGACCTCGCCAGCCACGCAGGCGAAAGCAAAGACGCCCGCCCTAGGGATCGGCCTGGGTGTCGGTCTCGGCGTCGCGCTCCTGCTTGCCCTCGCCGGATTAGCCGCCTTCCTTCTCCGGCGGCGCCGGAAGTCCCGCCGCGCGGTGTCCAGCACGCCTCCTGCGTGGATGAAGGAGGACCGGGATTCGCACACGCAGCTGGGCACCCCGGCCCCGCCGTACAGTTCCCGGGGCGAGATGGCCGGGACGGCGCCGGGAGCGCCGCTGGCGGAGGTCGATGGGAGGGGCGCGGTGTACGAGGCGCCCGTGGTAGAGGGGCCGAGGAGTGAGGTGGAGGGGGAGGCGGTGGTGAGGTACGAGATAGGGCCTAGCAGATGACAGTTCGGTCTGGAGTTTAGATGATTGTTGTGGTACAATCAACACGATTCCGCCGCTCATACAAGCAGCCGTCACGCTGAACATCAGACGCCGTTGACAACGGCCCACGCCCTCGGCCGTCCTTCGCCCCAAGTACGCTGTTGGCAAAGCTCTCCTTGGCATAGAGGAAACATTGCGCCCAGCTCGACTTCTCCCCATGCCGGCTCTCGCCAACCGCACGCCGTTGGAGCCAGAGCGGCCCTCCGTCCTGCTGCTTTGCCAGGCCCTCGTTCCTTGCCTGGCCGAACGTACGGCCTATCATGGCGCGAAGTCCATCGAACAGCCGAGGCTACTCTCCACTGACTCCACCAATGTCCGCAATGAGATGGCCGAGCAGGGCTCAGCTCCGGTGACAGGACTTAGGCTATGGCACACAGTGATATGGAAGGTTCATGGGTGCTATTCGTCGCTGCTCCTTCCCGGAGCGATCGCGAAGTTGCGTGATCATCCCAGGGCCTGACATCCAACATCATTCCCAGGTCGACAAGTGACCGACCCCAGCATAGTTCTCGGTAGCCCTGTCGCGTACATGCATACCAATGATACCATGCACTCCATATTGTTGCCCGGCTACCGAAGCGGAATCAGCCTGAACTCCACCCCCACAGTGCCCCCTGCATGCACTCCGCAACCCTGTACCTGATGATCGCGCATCCGCCCGCCTTACAACACCATCAACATCACTTGGCATGCTGAGAGCTTCTCTTCGCAAGCTTGTCGCGATATCTGCTCGATTGATGACCGTCCAGCTGACAGGACAGATGAGAGGGTGCGCTTGGCACGCCACAATGCTCTTTAGCCTGATTGGACGTGGGCGGTGGTGATGCCCGACTGCCCTGGGAACTGACTGTATGCCATTGTCTGCTATACGCGCTGTCACGTTAGGCGACCTTGGCGAGCTCACCAAGACCTGTTGTGCTCGTTATGAGATCGCCGCGGCGGGGCGTTGGTGGACGGTGTGGATAAGGACGGCCTGCTATGATCCAGGATGTCGGATGTTCTAGAGATCGATCACGCGGCCATCGACCTTCTGGGTCTTCGCGGATGCGCTAGCAGAAGAATGCCCAGGTGCCCAGATGGCCTAGTCGAGTGCCCAGGAATCTTCGGAACGACAAGTGTGTGTCGTCGGGATGGGCAGCCATGGCAGCGACGGGCCTCCGCGTGCAGATCGGGACATCACCCTTAGAGACACGAAGTCCGGCCACACCGATCTCACACTACACGTCGTCACGCCGCAGTCCCGAGGAGGGAGGACGCGATCTGCGCATCGGCGCTGGTTTACCGGGCACTGGGTCGACCGGGCGGGAGTCGATCACGCCCTCGGCGGTGACGCTGGCAGCACATCCGCAAACGATTCAGGGCTCTGATGAAACTCTGGGCGTGGGCGACCGTGACCACGCGATCTCGCCTCCGATGTACGGATCGCATGCCCGAGCAATACAGAGGGATGCGCCTTCGCACGCTTTCGGGGTCTGCATCAATAGTCTTGCCACTCCGCCTTCATTTCGGCAAGGCACAGGGGATGGCACCGGTGCGTCGATGGACCTGATGAAGCCTCGTTGCAGCATGCTACGGGCTCGGGAGAATGAGATTGATCCTCAGCTCATCAGGAGCAGACCGTCACGACGTGGACATTTTGCCGGCGAGTCGATATATAACAGCAGTTGAAGACGGCCAACGAGCGCCATTGCTCCACCAGCCCAATCCCACTCTGTCAAGTTGACCTTGTCCAATCTACACCTGCACCCAACTCAGCCATCATGGTCTCTTTCCTCTCCGCCATCTTGGTGGCTGCCGCGGCGGTGACGAGCGTCATCGCCCTGCCCACCGCCGATCCCCTGGAGATCGAGCGGGACCTGGTCAACGTGACCGAGCGCGGCCTCGTAGAGCGTGCGGGCACCGCCAGCTCGACCGGCTACAACAACGGGTACTACTACTCCTTCTACACCGACAACAAGGCCTACGTCGTCTACACCAACGGCGCCGGCAGCCAGTACAGCGTCCAGTGGAGCGGCAACGGCGACTTCGTCGCTGGCAAGGGCTGGAACCCGGGGAGTGCGCGCACCATCCGCTACAGCGGAAATTACGGACCCAACCCCAACGCCGGCAGCTACCTAGCGGTCTACGGATGGACCACCAATCCATTGGTGGAGTACTACATCGTGAACAACTACGCAGGCTACAGTGAGCGTTTGAAGAAGTAATGCGTCGATCGACCTTCACCAGCTGACTTTTCAACCTTTTTTTCCACAGACCCTGCTACGGGCTTGAGCTTCATGGGGACCGTCTATGCCGACGGCGCCAACTACAACATCTACAAGGGCACGCGCTACAACCAGCCGTCCATCCTCGGCACGTCGACCTTCAGCCAGTACTGGTCGATCCGGCAGTCCAAGCGCACAGGCGGCGTAGGTTTCCCCCCAGCACCCCCCGCCGCTTCCGCAACCCAGCTGACACGGCCGCAGACGGTCACGACCGGCACGCACTTCAACGCGTGGCGGTCCCACGGCATGAACCTCGGGACGTTCAACTACCAGATCGTCGCCGTCGAGGGCTTCTCGCAGAGCGGCACGGCCACCATCTACGTCGAGTCTGGCTGAGAGATCTGACTCGGACAGAGCGTCAACGACGGAGAATGGGTTGCAGATATTGCGGGGCGGATGGTTTGGTGAGGCAGGAGGAAATGCCAAGGAATGTCTGATTCTGTCGCGCGAGTCATGTTATGGTAGCAGGGACCGGTCGTACAAGACAAACATCACTCGCTGCCATCGTTGTGTCTATGCCTTTTGACTCTAGCGACCCAGGCAGCGTGCTATCTCCGCTCCGCAACGAGCCCTCATGGTGTGGCATCACTCTTCGAACTGTTGCTGAGCATCGATCGCAGCGCAGACTTTACCCACATGCTCACGCACTTGGTCCCGGAACCCCTGTTCCCTGAGCGTCGTATACAGCTTCTCGATGTCGTTGGTCTCACCATTCCAGTTGCAGGAGTATGCACCACCTCCTCTGGCACCATCAGTCCCCATCGCCACGTCGCTAGTCGATTCCGAGGTCTGCTGGCGTCCGGGATACCGAGGCGTGGCGAGGAAGAGCACCCGCTCGCCAATTTCTTCCGGTCCAACGGCGATGAACCATCTGGCAATCGGGCCCAGCAAGAACCACAGGCCCTTGGACCACCACGGAAAATTGGAGTCCGAGAACGCGGGCGTGACGACCAGGCCGGGAAAGACGTGGACCAGGCTCAACTTTCCGGCGTGTTGCTGCGCGAGATGCTCAAAGTACATCGTCGTTATGTGCGCGACGTGGACCCGGACGTTGAGGACGCTGTAGTGTCGAGCTGGGTCCTTTGCGAGACTCAGATCCTCCTTATACAATGCGGCGCCCTTCTCCATGCCCGCGCCGAAGACCGAGATGACGTGAGCCGGTGACGATGCGTTGATCAGGAGCGGCATGAGGTTGAGCGTGAAGCGCATGCGGGTGTAGAAGAGTAGCGCCATCGAGACCTCGAGACCTTCGCTCGTGACTGGATCAACAAGTAAGCTCGTTGTCAATGGGCTCGCATTGTTTGGTACGGCCTACTTTCGGCGGCCCCGAACCGCAGGTAGCCTTGGGACATGCACAAGATATCGACGCGGGCGCTGCTTCCATCAAATGGATCGCCCTCTTCCAGTTTGATAATCTGCTTGCAGCATGCGTCCGCCTCGTGCAGTAAGGTGAGGTTCTTCACCTGGACGAAGCGGAAGTCGCCAGATGGGCAAAGCGTCTGACATTCCAGGGTGATCTTCTTCGCCGCTCCTGCGCTCCGCCCGACAAGGTATACCCGCAGTCCTTTGCCGGTGTCGCCATGCGTGCGAGCTAGAGCGAGGAGAGTGTACTCCCCGATCCCGGATGTGGCTCCCACGAAGACGGCCACCAGAGGTCTGTCCTGTGCGAGGAGTCTGTTGGCGGCGCGGACAATGCTGAGTTGCACCATGGTTGGACGAGTCAGTTGCCTTGGCTTGAGCTGCTGCAATCTCGCTATCGAGAATGTGTTTATACTCTCAGCACCAGCGAGTGTAGGGTAGCAGGGGCCAACAGTTGTGGCCGAGAGACAACTCTAGCTCAGATGTAAGAGTGTGAAGGAACAGTGAGGAGAGGCCGGGCAGCTCTTTGTATGCCAGCGACCCTGAACGTAGACTCTCCGCCCGTCGCATACGATGCCATGTTCGGACTGGGCGTGCATCTTGAGCAGCGATGGTGGATGCTCAATGTAGTCGTGGCTGTCCTCGTCGATACGACGTCGGGTTAGTAGATCGCGGCTGCCGGAACGTCAAAGCCGCCGTGCCCGCTCCCTGTCCACTTCTTCGAACATATGGAGACCTTTGCGGAGATGCTGTATTTCGAGCAGGGACAGCGCCTGCACAGGGTATCGCATGTTGACCGGGGCCAGAAACGCCTGTCGCCGATGGCAAGCAGATCAGATCGTTTCCGACAGACGGGAATTGCTCTCTAGACGCGACGAGAGGATCGCTCCAGCCTTCCAAACTAGTACTTACTTGCGTGACGGGCGTCAAACTTCGCAACGCGGGTGGTTACTGGATGGTGTCGCGCGCAATTGGATGTCAATCGACGCGGCGCTCGCTCGCCGAGCGCAAGTGGACTCGTCCGCTCCTGCTCATGTCATCTTGGCCCAGGGGACTTGCTATGACTCCATATACGAGATCTTGTGAACACCTGCATGCGTGAAGCTGCCATCGCTTGGATCTCGATGATACAGAGCGTGAGGAGGCCTGTGCGGCTAAGGTTCCTCGTCGGCGTAGTCGGCAAGGTGCGGCTGGGAAACGACGGGCAGTGGCTCTCCGTTGCCCAATGCTTGTTAGTGGAAAGATGTCGGATATGCCATACGCAGTCGGCCAGCGCTTGATCCGGAGATGGCCGGATACGCTGTTGCGGAGCTGATGATCTCGACCGAACAGTGATGGCCAAAGGCGTTTGCCATGTGTGACTGCAGGCGCAGCATGGTGCACTGCATTAACTGAAAATCGAGGCTCCATTCGAGCGGGTACCCTTGAAGCATCTGCATTCGCATTCGAGCAGACGTGAGTCGACTTCATGGGGGCCTCACACCGTCCGGGCAACATTCACCAGCCCGACACCCCCGGCACATACGGGTCAGGGTACCCCGTCCCATAACTCTCCTCCGCCTGCTCCACATCCTCACCATCATCTTCTTCTCCCACTCCCACCACCATAGCCTCCCTTCTCCACCTCCGTCGCTCCCACTCCCCCACCAAGTCCTCCCCCTCGGCCCTCTCGCGCGGGATATCAGCCCACCCGGAAAACATCCGTGCGACGTGACTGTCTTCGGAACCACTTCCCGCTCCCCGGTCCACTCGCGCCTCACGCTCGAGTTCCGCGTCGCGGACGTCGTTTTCTGGTCCCCAGGGGCCGGTGGATTGGGCGATGGCGCGTATGCAGCGGTCGAGAGCGGGGCTGGCGGTGTGCCAGTCCATGAGGAACTCCATCGCTGCGCGACACCTCCCGCGGACCGCTTCGTCGGGGGAGTGGTAGTCGGCGCGCAGCTCCTGGCGAGCGGAGGGGAGGGCTGCGAAGCGGTGGATGAGGATCTGGGTCGCGGCGTTGGCGATGTGGAGATTGGGGGAGGCTATGAGGGTGCGGAGGGTGGGGAGGGGGATGCTGTCTTCGGGTTTGGACGGGGTGGGATCTACGGGCTCCGCTGGGAGGGGAGGAGGGGCAAGAGATTGGAGGTCGGCGAGGGCGTAGCGGATCCCGATGGTGGCGGCGGCGAAGAAGGCGGCAAAGGCGAGCCAGAGGCGGCGGTCGGGAATCGCTTCAGCCATTTTCACGTAATCGGCGGCGATACCGGGCCATATCGCAAGTCTAGGCTTTGTTGTTGCTGTCGCGTTTGCCTCTCGATCGTGTCCATGCAGGTGGATGTGGGCATATGCTTGCGCCACCCCCACCACCACGTTCCGTCCCGCCCCCACATTCAGCGCCACACCTTCAATTCCTCAGAAAAAGTTGCCGTTCCTTCCCAATCCACCACAGCTCCCTGATCGCGACACATCATAACCATGCCGCCTTCCCAATTAAAGGCGCTGAAGTCGCAGCTCCGCGACAAAGGTCTCACCGGTCCCCAGAAATCTAAGAAGCAAAAGAAATCCTCCACCTCCACCGTCCCCCGCGGCAAAGACCGCCAAACCGCCCTGCAATCCGTCCGCGATGCGTTCAACCCATTCGAGCTGCGGCTCGCTTCCTCGCGTCCTGCCAAATTCCCCTCCACCTCTCTCTCCAACACTGGGAAGTATGCCGCAGTCTTGCACTGTCCGGGTGCGGCGAAGAGCGCTGGGGAGGAGGCGCGGCGGAGGACGCTGTTGCCAGAGATGAGAAGACGGGGGAAGGTGGGCGGGGTGGTGGACCGTCG
>JAWDJV010000587.1:0-12352 GCA_033119285.1 Teratosphaeriaceae sp. CCFEE 6253
GCCGAAGCAGTAGCCCACGGCGTAGATGCCTTCGCCGGATGAGATCGCGTCGGCGTATTCCTCGCGCACAGAGGACATCACTTTGTGGAGGATCGGCAGGACTTTCTCGGGCGTGTGGCGGGCGAGCCACATGTCGATTGTGAAGGACTTGGCTACGCTGGCGACGCCGAGTTTGATCTGCTCAATGTAGCTTGGATTCTCCTCTGCTGGGCCAGTGGAGGTAGTGGTGGTGGGCGCGGGGTCGCCAGCGAATCTGGTTGAATGTGTCAGCCAGGTGGGACCTGATCCATATAGGTGGTCCGATTGAACGCACTGGTCAGGCATGACGACCAGGAACCCCTCGGCGGCATACTTGTCGGCCTGCAGCTGGTTGTTGGTGCTGTGGACGCCTGTGCCGCCCGTGAGGAGCAGTAATAGCTTGCCGGACTGGTGAGGGTATTCCTTGGGCTTGCTGACGTAAACGTCGATATCATTGTACTTTGTGACTTCCTGTTTGACGATTCAGCATCATGCCATAAAAGGTCGAGGTACGGTGGGGGATACGTACGCCGGTGGGAGACTCGCAGGCAGCTGCAAGCCTGTCAGCCCGCGCTCTTGCTCTGGGTCGAGGGCTTGCCTGGGCCTGGGGATGGACTACGGGTGGGCCTATCGGTCGTGCAGTGTTCCTACGCTCTCGTCAGTCCTTGGCGGCCTGTCTGCGTAGGCTCTATGGCGACTCACGCCCATGCTCGCGGCGCCTTGATCGGGCTTGCTGTCCCCGGGGATCCCGCTCGTTGTCTGTCCTTCTTGCGCATCGCTCTCCGGCGCTCGGGTCGCTACATCTTCGTCTGCCATCTTAGCTTGGATTTCTTAGGGAGGCTTCTGGTTGGCTGGGAGGGAAGACCACTGGGTGTGAGCCCGGAGTTGGGAGCATGTGAAGTGTGGCTGAAGCTTTGACTCTCCGCCACACCTCAGGTATGCACCACCCAAATCTCATCCCCTCGACATCAGGTCTTACACTACATGTACATTTACATGTACCTCCGGAAGTGTTGTATGAGCGCCCACTGTGCGTACAGCATCATCGCATGGCGCGACCTCTGGAACAACCGGTACTCCGGCCCGGTCAATGGTCGCATTACTTTCCTCACGTCGTCTGATCGACGTCGGCTAGCGCCCCGCGATGACCAAATGGAACGCTGAGACGGCGGATGCGTGAGACGGCAAGACCTTGTCAGTGCGTTACCAGTGGCTTCGCAGGCCCTCAACGTACCGAGCTACCACAGCAGTAGGCCAGCTTGTCTTCTCTACACACCGACCACCGAGTGAGGGTCGCTGGCGGCATGAACGGTCTAGCAGAGCTCATTTCAACCGAGCTGGAGGCGACACAACGTGCGGTAGGTGGACTATGTCCAGTGTTTGGTGGGTAGCCATCCGAGCGTTTCGCAACGATCACTACTACTGGAAAGCCAGGAGAGATCAGGTCTAAGGTACGGAGATGTAGATGAGACTCATAGTTGGGAGCCGATTTGTGGCTGACCTTTGACGCGGGCTGACCTGATTCGAGAGAGGTCCCTCTCCAGAGACAGCGAAGTCACCCAAGGGGTGTATGCTGGGCTTCAGGGATAGCTGTACAGCCCGGTGACGCTTGAAGTTGCCTGAGTATCGTCTCTGGCAGTGGCTGCACGTGCTCAGATTGTGCTGGTAGGGTCAGGATTGACGATCAACAAATATCGCAGTCATCGATAGCAGGTAGCATAATACATCCAAGATCGTCAATAGCTCACCGCCTAAGGGTATTCCAATTACACTCTCTGGCATCCGTTTGGGCCCACACTCCTCAACGCCGCGCATTGAAAGCTCCAAGAACTCAGCAGGTCGATGGTCCAAGGACAAGATGCCGTCAAAAGTCAGCGCTGAGATAGTCAATCTCGCGCTCCTTGTGGAACTCGCTCAAGCCTGCACTCCACGGCTCGACTGCCATCACATCAGCACACGCTCACGCAGCTGACTCACGTACGACTCACCGTTCTCCTCCTTCGCCTCCCGCTCCGCACCCGCCGCGACTGTGACCACCGAGTCCGACCGATCGCGCTCCCGCACACTCATGAACGTCGGCCGCCGCTCTAGCGCGGCATGCGCTTCCCGATCAGGCGCGGTGCTCTCCTTCCGACTCCACACCTTGTCCAGCACACTAGTATGCGTGGGCTGCCGGCTCAAGTTCAAGTTCAGCGTGCTGTCCGAACTGCCATTCCCGCTCCGGCTGTCGAACCCGGGCGGGAAGAGATTGAGGTCGAAGGTCTCCTTTTCGCCGGCCACGTAGTCGTTGATGATGGACAGTCTGTTCAATACGTCGGGCGAGACGTCTTTCCCACGGTGAGTCGAGACGTGGTCCAGGAAGATGGCTGTGCCGTTCCAGGTCCGGCCCTCGGCGTGGCCTTGCGAGAAGATGCAGATGGGACACTGGAATCGATATTGTCGGCTCTGCACCTTTTCTTGATGCATGTGAGATTTGGCTGGTTATGATGTTATCAGCTGTGATGGCGGCAGTAGTAAGTCCATATTGCTTGCAACACGTACCAAGAAATGCCCATCGACACTGCAGGCCCAATTTCTCATCCTTCATCACGACCTTCCAGACAAAGTCCACGCTCACGTGGCCCTGGAACGCGCATCCTTTCTCTGCGCAGCGGAACGTGCTCACGCCGCTGGCGGAGAATGAGTCGTGGTAGTCGGTGCGCTTCTTCAGTGACGTTTTCTTATCGCCATTCTGGAGCTTCACCGCCGCGGGGCAGAAGCCCAGCCAGTCATTGTCCTTGGTGGGGGTGGCCACGGCGCCGTCCATAATGTCTGCTGTCGTCTTCGTCGCCGCCGCCTGGAGACACGCAGGATCTGACAATCATTGGTGATTGGAGAAGTGGGATGGTACGCGGCGGCGACGGGCGCGAGTGGTAGTGAGTTGGAGTGGTACGTACAGTCAGGCGGAGGTGCGATGACGGCAGGTTGTGCCGCCGGAGGTCGGCTAACAGCCCTTCATTAGGTCAGATCACGTGCGGCCACGGGATGCCACATCAAGACAAGTATGGGATCATGAAGAACCACCCGCTGCATTGTGACTGAAACCACCGCTATATTGTGACTTACAATGTGCAAGATGTGCTATGGACGGCCGAATCCGCGAGATAAACGGGCTCAAGCGTTGATCAAGTTCTCGTAGCGCGTGGCACGCATGCTTTTGTCAATTAGGACATCAATGAGGACCAACGTGGACAGCACAGCGGCATTGAAAGGAGCTCGAGTGGTCAACCGTCCCGATAATGCTGCAGGTAGGCTATGATCTGGTTTCTGCTGTCGCAGTATGATTCGGAGTCCGGTAGGTGATCCTTACAATGAGGACGTCATCTGCGCTGGAGTGATAGCAGGTCAACGCCTCATCGGCTGGGCTGGCTGTCAGAGCAAGTGCCGTAGACCAAGTGAAATAGCCTCTCATATACTCGTCCCTGATTGTGCTCTGCGTACTCGCCCGAGAAGAGTTGCACGTCCTTGCTTCCCAGGTACCCGAAGTCGGAAAAGCTTGCTAGAGTCTGCTCGTGCAAGGAAGCAAACCTATTCGGCCACGGCGAACACTAAGCTGTACAATTAAGCAGTCGGCCTGTGGCTGCTTGCTTCGTGGGTACCCTCCTCGGCCCAAGAAGTGCTTTACGCGCAACAAATTGTCCGCCCCACAGCTTTGCTCTAACCTAAGTTTCCGAGCCAGCATGCCCAGACCAAGGTATCTGCTTGTAGCTCCGTGGTACGATCGTGAAACGAGCAGGAATAAGACTACTTAGCAGTAATGCGTAGGCTCCCAAATTGCTGTGCCGCTTGTGGACTCTCAGAATCAGATCAGTGGATCTTCGTAGGGCGAGGGTCTTCTTGCATATCACTCGATAGTATGCCTCCACATCGACTTCCGCATGAACCGTGTGTGCTGTGCATCTTTCGTTCGGGCTCCTGGCTTCTCGTCTCATCGGACTGGCCGACTTCCCTGCGGCTGCCGGCAAATTATTTGAAAGTTTACGGTGCTTATTTTAGTGTAGAGTGGGCGGGTTCTGCTTATCAGACCAAGCTCGACCTCCTGTAGTTGGGGCATGCGTCAAGTGGTCACAAGTCGGAGTCGTCTCCAGATTCGCATGAACCGACGCCGCCACGGAAGTACTCATCCGCAGCGTGAAAGCTGAGAACGCGAAGGATGCACCAGCCCAGCGGTCGAGCCAGTGCGGCTACGCACACTCCCGGCTCCGAGTGTGAGCTGGAGCCGATTTGTCGGAGCTCTTGGAGAGAAGGTGCACATGAGATGTGCAGTGAGGTCGAAGACGGGACTTGCCGCGGCAGCTCGACCAATCGCGCTTCGGGACCTCGTACCGAGATGACAGCGCTGGATGGAAGTATACATGAATCTGCACTAACAAGTTCTCACGGGCTCGCGTGTGACTTGAGCCCACCCTTCGACTGGGTCGGCACTGGTGAAACTTCCGCAATCGTACGACCATCTTTCTATTCTTGTCGCTCCTTGTTGCCCTTGCAAGACCACGGACTGAAGTCGGCACGCATGCGTGAATAGCAGTAAGGACAGACGAGGCGAGACGAGGAGGCCTGTGGGTGTCTTTACAGCAGATGAGCGGGAAGGAGAATGGCGGACAGCAAGCGCAATAGTACGGCGGGCAAGGTGGCGACGCCCAAGGCGGGCCATGCTGGTGGATCAGCGCCGCTGCCAGATACGCAGGAGGCAATCGCGAGAGCGATTGGAGCAAGGTGGGTCAACCAACGCACAGCGAGGGCCAGGCAAAGAAGGGGAACTGATGGTTGGGTATAGCGTCAAAGTCACCACTGCAGCGCCAGAGTCCAAGACCTATGACGGCGCCCTCTACACCGCCGACCCCGTCACAAACCTCGTGGTGCTCAATGTGCGCGGCCCGATGGCGGACAAGTCGAGTCAGACCGGAGACTACCGCGTCATCCCTATTTCGCAGATCCAGACGTTCCAGCTGCTGTCATTAGCAGATGGGAACGGCGGACTCGCGCATGTCCCATCCAAGATGCCTGAGCTGGAGCTCATGCGTCTGCAAAAGCGTTGCAATGACCGCGTGGCCGCACTCAAGGACCTGGAGGAGAACAGAGGCAAGGGGGTGACGAAGGAGGCACAGGCCATCTTTGATTCCTTCAAGCGAATGTATGGTCCATCACACCCACTCGCAAGCTTCCGCAATTCGCTTGCTAATGTGGGTATGCAGAAACATGCCCGCCCGTTGGCACAATCAAGAAATCATCGTGCACGACAGCATCATCGTTGGCCCACCCTACCGGCCCGAGGACTGCAAGGCGCCGAAGAACAACCAGGAGGTGCTCATCCGCGTCAAGAAGGCGCTGGAGGGCGAGAGGAAGAAGTTGCTGGAGAGGGAGCGGAAGACGCCTACGCCCAGCGGGCCTCGGAAGGGCGGCTGAAGTGTGGTCTTCCGGGGGGAGGCAGACTCGTAATAGAGCGTGGGAAGAATCCGCGATTGCCAACGGACGCGAGTCCATGCAGCACGCGAAGCAGGCGTAGTAAGTCGAGATGATACCCTTGTTGATAGCATCATTGCTTTAGCGGTCTGTGTCCGACTCGCACTGCTCTAGCAGCAGCCACTGTCAAAGCCATCTATCTGCAAGTCACCACTGCCGATGAACTACATCAAGCGCGGCGACTTGGCGAAATCCACACTTTGGTCTCTGGTGACCCTGGCACGAAGGAGATCAGCCTAGCGATATCCATCGAAGTCTCCAATGCCTCAGCAAGCTGTCCCGCCATCAATTCGCCAGCATGAGCGCAAGTACGCTACCGATGAGCACCAACCACGCCGACACCTCGACTCGTTGACGCCTAGCGCCACTCGTCGTCGTGGCCTCCGCAGACGAGGCGCCCGCGGTGCCCAACCTACCGACTGGGCCCGGCGTGACAGACCCAGGTGGCGGCAGCAGCACAGTCGAGGTACCGTCCACGAACAGTCCGTCCACTCCTGCTAGATCGCTGAAGACATGGCCACTGAGTGTAGCGGCTTGTCCGGGCAAGAGCGTGATACCGTTGATGACTTCCAGGCCTGGGCGGCCAGGGACACCATTTGCGGTGTAGACCTTTCCGGAGACCGTGAAGGTGATTGGAATGGCCGGCACCGCTGCGCCCGAGTACCCGGTTGGAGTGGCGAGGGTGGCCATCCCGTCGATGAGCAGCCCGGAAGCGCCGTTGCTAACAACATGCCCGTGGATCGTCGCGCTTTGGCCCACGGAGATGGTCACTCCGTTAACGACTTCGACGCCTGGACTACCTGGCACGGCTAGTGCGGTCAAGACCTCCCTTGATACCGTGAACACAGTAGAGGCTGCGGGTAGGGCGACGGTGCTTGTGCTGCCGACAACGAGGCCGAAGAGCCCATTGCTGATGAGTTGTCCAGCTACAGTCGCGACTTGCCCGCTGTACGGGGTGACGCCGTTCACGACCTGGACACCATCAGATCCTGGGCGGGTATAGACCGTTAGGAGCTGTCCGGCGGTGGCGAGCGTCGTGTATGCTTCGAGCTGGCCTGGCAGTGCTACAGTGCGCGTGCCATCTATCACGACTCCGCCAGAGCCTTTGCTGAAGACATGACCTGCGAGGGTGGCCACTTGACCTGCCGATAAGGTCACCCCATCGACGAGGGCGGCGCTCGGGTCACCGGGTGCTGCGGCTAGAGTGTATGGCTTGTTGTCCATAGTAAACGCTGTTGACATCGGCGCCGCCGGATCAGCGAGAGGTACGGTACTTGTTCTGTCAAAGATTAAGCCGGACGGTCCATCGCTGAACACGTGCTCATTGATCGTTGCAGCTTGTCCTGGCCGCAAGATGACACCATTGACTACAGCTGCTTCTGGTTCGCCAGGCGCCGTGCCTATCGTGTACTGAGTATCCCCGACGGTGATCAAGGTGGAAGGGAGTGGTGTGATCGTCGGAAATGCCACCGTCTCGGATCCATCCATCACAAGGTATCCCGCTGTAGTCAGCAGCGTTGGTGCAAGACTAGTCGCCGGCTTCCCTAGAGACAAGGTCTCCGTTCCATCGACCACAACACCATTCGAGCCGATGGTGAGTACACGGCCTGCAACTGTGACAGTCTGTGCCAATGCCGCCACTGCTCCGAGCGCCGCCACCGCGCTTCCGATGATAGCGCCAGGATGCTGTCGAGGCTGAGCCGCGGTGAGGGCTACGGTCGACGACTGATCCACCACTATTCCAGCAGGACCCAGGCTAAGCGTGTGGGATGCTAACGTGATCTTGGCGCCGCCTTGCGTCAACGTCTTGCCAGCGATGGCGACCAGACTTGGGTCCGAGGGGTCTTGTACTGCCGTGAGTGTCTGGCGACCTAGGGTGACCGCAGCTAAGCTGGGAGCCGCCGGCTGAGCTGATGAGCCTGCAGCTTTGATTGCTGAGGCGACGACTGGAGCTGCTGCTGAGGGGTTCGCTTGGTCGCTTTGAGCGGGACTCTGCTCTAGTATGACAGATACAATGGCGCCGGCTGCGTCGCTGCTAATTATTGGCTTGCTTTGAGCCGAGCTCTGCGCTATAATGACAGACACAATGGCTCCGGCGGCGTCGGTACTGCCTCCGGCTTCGCTGTCAATCGTATCGACCTGTCCAGGACCCGAGTCTGAGCCGACAGGCGATGGCACAGTGGGCACGTTCAGATCTGATCCAGGTGATGTGGGAGTAAGAACCACAACAGTGAGTGATTGAAGGGTTGTCGATACGTGTGCGCTTGCAACGGCTTGCCCCGAGTTCAAGACCTTCGTCGAGGGTCCTTCGGATGTGTTTGGCTGAGCCGTTTCTTGGACGGCGGTGTAGCGAGTGGAACTCGGTGAAGCGGGCGTGCTTGGACCTTGCTGCAACGAGGATGTGAGCTCGGCCGACACTGGTGACGGCGTTGTAGGCCCAGCGAGGACCGAGTTGTACTGCAAGGCCACCGGAGGGTCCCACCAAGTATTGCTGCCAAGCCATGATTGTCAGCTCGCAAAGCTATTCGCGGACAGGGTCATAGGATTGGACTTGCGCGATGAATGAGTTGTTGAAGACACATTGCGACCACTCGGGTATCAGCGTCGTTAGAGCAGTTGGCGCGGCTAGCATAGGGTCGTAGTCGTCGAATACTGGACTTCTATTAGACCGAACCTCCATCAGCGCTGGCAATGGTTTCACGACCAGACCTACTTGTGAAGCACCAAACATCCGACTGGTGAATCACCATCGTCGAGCTGCCTATGATCCAGTCCGACAAAGGAGCAGAGGTGTTGAAGATGGCCAGGGTATAACTATACGTGTTTGGATCGCACGAAAGCGTAGCACACTGATGTACATTCGCGGCGATTGGATAGTTGAGGTCAGCGTAGTCCAGTCTTGTGGCTGGTCCGAGAGGATCGAATGTGCGAGGACCTGTCAGATTGCGCATGGCGCCTCCGGCAACACATTGGGAGCTAATGTCGGACGCCGGGAAAGGAATGATGGTGTTGGCGAAGGTCGGCCCGGTGAATGCACCAGAATAACCGGCGATGTCCGCGTGCAGCGTCTCGAAGGATAGGTACACCGTCGGGCTTGTCAAAGTCTGGCCTAGGGTAACATAGGTGTTGGGCCCTACACCTGTGGGAGTGCCAGTAATGGTCGATCCATTGTGCTGGCAGAGGTTCCCATCGATTGTAGTCACTGGCTGCAGGCGTTCAGGTCAGTGTCTGCGCTACAATGGACGGCATGAGGCCACGGTTCAGATAACGACTACATGAGCGCCACTGTCTACTTGTCGTGACATCCAAGTGTGGTCAGAGCGCATTACGTACCCAGTAGAGCATTTCTGCGAATGTTAGCGCTGTGATCAAGTCACCGAGAGCCCGCAGCCTTGGAGACTCACGTATTGGGCCGCCTCTGACAACGCACGTGCTGCCGTCAGCTGGCTGGAGATTCCAGTCACTGCACAAGGAGGCCAGCCAAATCCAATTAATGAGGTTATCGATGGAGTCATTCGACAACGAAGTGTGCTCAATCAGCCACACACATGCGTAAGGATCCATGGTGCATGTCGGTGGCGGACTGTGGTAGAGATCTAGTTGACGATATCTCCATACCAAGGAGCTGGTGATGGTGCTTGTCACGGCTTTGACGTCCGCTCGAGGAGTGCCGTCGCAGAGAGTATATGTCGGTACTGAGGTCGTCGGCCAGCTGACGTCCGTCCACACGAAATCAAGGGACAGTGTCGCAGTGTGGTATGTGCCAGGCGTAGTGTTGGTGTAAGTAAAGAGGGCCTCCGAAATCACGGAGGTAGATTTCCAAGAGACCCACTCGGTGAAGCAAGATATGTAGGCGGAACCTCCCGTTGCATATGTCGTGAAGTTGGTGAGCGAGAATAGATCACCGAGTAAGTCCACCAACTCTATCACGTCTACAGAGGTTGGATTCGCGGTGCTATTGGGCATATGAGTGATAGTGGCATTCGCGAGTGGCGGACGTGAAGTGACCAAGGTACTGAGGTTGCTGGTAAGGTTGGAAAGTGTCGTGGATGATGCAGCATTCCCAGACGTACTGTTGCGGAGAGTCCAGGAGTATGCTGGGGCGGAGGATACATTCGCACTAGGTTGGATTGTTGCGAATGTGGAACCGGAGCCGTTGCGAAACGACGTTGGCAGTGTCGAAGTTGGCACCGCCAGAGATTGTGAAGCCCTTCGTGAGGTGTGGTTGTACGTGATGTCGGGCTTTGTGGCCCATTCCTGAGTTCCAAGCGTCGTCGAAGAATGCCCGTGCAGTAGCGGCTTTGAGCCAGGATCCGTGGTATTGATGAGCTCAATGAGCCGACTCTGCGACAGTGATAGGACCGTTGCATCGAGCGACGAGGCGTCTGGTTGTGTCCCCCAGATCGAAGATGTCGATGAGGTGTCAGTGATAGACCCAAGGCCCTGAAGTATGTAATTGCCGACAGGTGTTGTGTCCGGCGTCGTCGAAGCCGGATTGTTTGATTGCGCTGACGAGGTAGACGATGTCGTTGGACTTTGGGTGGTACCTCCGAGACCTTGGAGTACGTACTCGCCAACCAATGTGGTCGAGACCGTGGACATCAGACGTGAGCTTGGCCATGTGTAGTTGGCGCTCGCTGATATGGAAGTCGTATTCGAGGTGGTGCTGATGTTCGACGGGCCGGCTTCTGCATTCAAGATGGTAAAACCCAACACCCACATCGACAGGCCATTCCTGCGCGGCGGGTTGACCATCGTGTCCGTTGGTCTCGCTGCAAGCCGTTGGGCAGCGCCATCTCGCTGTACAACCAACTCAAGAGCGATTTAAGCATAATCATGTGGACAGGCTCCGAACAGTCCGAGATACTGGCGAGCATCGCGAACGGCTTGTCTCCAGCCGGTGATGTTGATCAGAGCAATGCAGCGTGGGTGCGGTGCTGCATCGGCCGATCGAAAGCGCCGTGGCCATTGAGCAAGCGTGCAAGGCGCGAGGCGACAGTAGTGCTGCTGATGAATCGCTTACCGCACATATTCCTCCTTAGGCTTGAGCCGCCAGGAACAGCAACTCTGCTCGCAGATGGCTTGCATTACTGATGCTTCGCCCTCGCTTAGGTAGGCGGATCGCGCACGTGGGCATGATCGGTTGCCGGTAAAGCTGCAAGTTCATTCTGCATGTGTATGTGCTTGCGCACCTCAAAGCTGCCCCGACGGAAGCCCAGAACAGAAGCTGTAGGTATGGTGGTGTCTTCGCCGAGCATCCGGGATCCCACAGGTGTGTCCTATGAGCGAGTGAGGTCGTGCAGAGCGATTACGCCGGAAGAACAGCGGTTGCGTCGCCACTCACTATCGCGATGGTGTCTGGTCTGTCATGGACTCAAAGCCAGCGTCGCCAACGAGGTCTGTCGTCAGTCTTGAGCATCAGCGGCTGATGTCTTGCAGTGTCGAAGCGTTCAAATTCTCGATGTTGCACTCGCTCGCCGATCAGACAGAGGGGCGATGAGTAAGCCATGACTGAGAAGGCAAGGTACTTTACATAGACGCACGCGCCGCACATCGCGGCGATCATCAGGGCATGTCCAATACGCTAGACAAGCCTCCGCCAAGGGTGCCGCCACGAAAACGGTTACTGTAGGCGAAGCATGGTGAGTCGCGCTCGGCGAAATGCAGGACAAGACCATAGGACTTCGAGGCGTACTGATGAGCGGTGGCGGGTCTCACCGCTTGCTGTCGTTACTGTCTGTCGGTGCCAGTTTCAGCAGCCTCGAAGCTCACGACTCGGCGCGACGAGTTGCTCCCTGTGTATTGGTACCTTCTTGGTGCGCGGTGTAAGGATCAAGAGCCCGGGGAGCGACCTGATGTGCCATCCAACGTCCTTGGAGCGTACGCGGGGTTTGGGAGCGCAGTGTTGCGGCTATCGATCGCTCCTTGAAGACCTGTTCATGTGCAGTGGTGACAGCGGCGGCACTTTGAACGGCTGCAGCATGGCTAGCAACCGATAATTAAGCTCAAACAACCCTTCAATGACTAAGAGGCGATACCCTGCGAGCAGCATCAAGTGATTGAGATATCGGCGACGCTGACCAGACCGTCTTCTGCACGGATGTATTACATACCAGTATCACCACCATCTATGTCGAGCCGACGAGTCCGCCCAATGCACCGGCGCGCATCCTCGGCTTGCTCCGCTCGCTCCATTGGCCGCCTCAGCCTCTTCAAGATCTCTGCTTTACACGGTGCTTCCCTAGTGGAGTGACCTTGATCCCTCGCGTCTCAGTCTGCCTGAATGTCGATGTCGGAGTGCGTTCGACAGCCAAGGACCCCGTTGTGGTTTGACCAGCCCATGAACTTGTCGTGCTGCACGATCGCCACTTCTCTCCAGTCGAATGATCCGGGCAATGAAGATCGCTCAAATATCCTTTGGTCGGGTGAGACCATATTCAAGCGGGCTGTTTCGCACCCCCACGCCCACGCGCTGGGCGCCTTCCACCCCTCCCACCGCTCCCCGCACCGCCACCACCATGCCCATTGATACCCCCATTCGGCGCGCCGCCTGGCACACCATTCTTCACCACCTTGCCTTGCCCACCACCGCCACCACCACCACCTTGCCTTGGCCCAAAGTTCCGCGGCGTCGACTGTACAATTCCCACGTTCAACCCAGGCGTGCCCCTCAGACCCATTTTGCCGACCACAGACTTGTCAATAACCGGCGGCTCGGGACAGCCCATCGACGCCGCATACTCATTCGCCAGCGCCACCAGTCCTCCATTGTCGAGACGCAGCTGCTTGGTGAAGGACTTGTTGAAGCCGAGGTAAGCCTGGTAGGCCTTCG